>CM065129.1:38652966-38680466 GCA_033026305.1 Cirrhinus molitorella
GAGACACACACACACACACAGAGAGAGACACACACACCACTGGAGCTCAAGCAAACCCTTCCTGCTCTTCACGAGATGAAGGTAAGATGATTTCCAGTCATTCAGAGCGGCTCTGCTGTCTGTCAGTCTGTATAAACGCTTTGACTGCTGCATCAAACTCTGATCATAATTTTCTAACAAACATGTGAAATATATTTGAGTCCGGATCCGTTTATTTGTCAGATTCAGACACTGACATGCTGATTCTGCAGCTGAATCAGAGTCACTAAAGGTAAGATCGGTTTAAGACAAAAACACTTGCTTTGTGATGGAGTGTAAACATTCACATGTATATAAACATTCGTGTTTAATGAACCTTCAGAATCATTCATTGATGATTCCTTCACTTTGCGTAATAACATCTGATAAATTTCAAAGCAAAAACATTATTTGATGTTTTGCGCAGATGCCAGATTTCCACCAAAACCCATATATAAATATCTTTATTGCGAATCCAGATTGATTAACGTTTCTAAGATGTTATGTTACCAGCATTTTCGATTGCAGCAGTGAGGCGTTACCTTAAATTATGCAAATCATCAATGATTTCAGTTCCACAGAACAGGGTCTGCTTCCAGTTTTCTTCTGGAAATGCTTTTCTTACTTAGATTTTTTGTCTTGTTTCCAGGTAAAATATCTAAAAATTCTTAAATCAAGAAGGATTTTCTAGGCAAGTAAAAATTATTGTCTTGTTTTCAGACAAAATATGTTAAAATTAAGTGAGTTTTTGCTTGAAACAAGCTAAATTATCTGCCAATGGGGTAAGAAAAATAATCTTTCATCTTGAAATAACATTATTTTTCTTAGCCCATTGGCAGATTATTTTGTTGTTTTAAGCAAAAACTCACTTAATTTTGACTTTTTTTTCCTGAAAACAAAACAATAATGTTTACTTGTCTAGAAAATCCTCCTTGATGTAAGATTTTTTAGATATTTTGGCTGGAAACAAGAGAAACTAAGTAAGAAAAGCATTTTTTGCAGTGAGGTTCTTTGGGGAAATAAAAATGTTCTTCGTTATCGCTGTGAAAACTCACTGCTGAAAGCTTTACTCTAAAGCGTAAACTGTCATGAGGCTCACAGATTTAATTGCGACACAAATGTTGATGGATCTCGTGTCAAAACACTCGTCAAACTCAAATCACTGCAAGTTCATTTCACATATTCATATAAAGCTCCAGAATGAGTTTTATGTGTGAACAAGTTCAGTTTTACTCAATGTTTGATGTCACACTCAGGCAAGACATTAAGCATTACATGTGTTAAACACAGTAAGAAATAATAACCTCGTTAGCTGTAGATCCGTTATGATCAAATGCTGTCAGTTCTCTCTTATCGCTGTTGGGCCTGTGAATAAGACCACTAACTAAACAAGGCACAGATCACCACTAGTTGGTTTTGAAGCTATAGGTGACAGGAAATGTGCCCAGAACATTCTGGGTTGCGTTTCTCAAAAGCATTGTAAGCTAAATTGACTGTAGAGACCTTTGGTGGGAAAGGGTCTGCGGTCTACTGAAGCTTACTTGTGCTTTTCAGCCCTGGTTTTTAATAATGTTCTCAAAGCGTTACAGAAACATGTATATATCATATCGGGAGCTTTCTTTTCAAGCATTTTAGCTGGATGTTCATCTAAGATGGTTTGGAGAACGTTCAAAAGTAACATTCCAATAATCAAACCAATGCACTGCAAAAAATGCTTTTCTTACTTAGATTTTTTGTCTTGTTTCCAGCTAAAATATCTAAAAAATCTTAAATCAAGAAGGATTTTCTAGACAAGTAAAAATTATTGTCTTGTTTTCAGACAAAATATATTAAAATTAAGTGAGTTTTTGCTTGAAACAAGCAAAATAATCTGCCAATGGGGTGAGAAAAATAATCTATCTTTCAGCTTGAAATAAGTTTATTTTTCTCACCTCATTGGCAGATTATTTTGCTTGTTTTAAGCAAAAACTCACTTAATTTTGACTTTTTTTCCTGAAAACAAGACAATAATTGTTACTTGTCTAGAAAATCCTCCTTGATGTAAGATTTTTTAGATATTTTGGCTCGAAACAAGATAAAAAATCTAAGTAAGAAAAGCATTTTTTGCAGTGTGTTGTCTTTATCGCATTACCAAAAAAAAAATTACGTTTTGGATGTTCAGAGAGCGTTTAGAAATAATGTTTTTGTACCTTAATGGTACAAAGGGTTCTTGTAAGATGTTTTTGTTAGCTAAGATATATGAATGAAGTCATATTTCAGTCCAAAATAATACACTGCAAAAAAATGCTTTTCTAGCTAAGATTTTTTGTCTCGTTTCTAGACAATCAAGTAGGATTTTCTAGACAAGTAAAAATTATTGTCTTGTTTTTAGAAAAAAAGAAGTCAAAATAAGTGAGTTTTTGCTTAAAACCAGCAAAATAATCTGCCAATGGGGTAAGCAAAATACTCTTATTTCAAGCAGAAGACTAGATTATTTTAAGCCAAAACTCACTTCATTTGAAGTTCTTTTTTCTGAAAACAAGACAATAATGTGTACTTGTCTAGAAAATAATTCTTGATTTGAGAATTTTTAGATATTTCGGCAGGAAACAAGACAAAAAATCTAAGCTAGAAAAGCATTTTTTGCAGTGTAATGGGTTGTTTCCGGTCTAAAAGCTCCATTTATAATATACTTCTGTGAATGCTATCTACCTTATCTACCGCAGAAGTAAACCTAAGGGTGAGACTTCCGGTCCATTAGCCGCTACGCTGTTAAAAAGAAAGGTTCTGTATTGGCATCAATGGTTCCATGAAGAACCTCGAACATCCCTGGAAACTTTCAAATGCAGAAAAAGTTCTTTAGATTTTTAAAATGTTCTTCAAAATGGAACTGTTTGCTCTGCACTGCAAAAAATGCTTTTCTTACTTAGATTTTTTTGTCTTGTTTCCAGCTAAAATATCTAAAAAATGTTAAATCAAGAAGGATTTTCTAGACAAGTAAAAATTATTGTCTTGTTTTCAGACAAAATATGTTAAAATTAAGTGAGTTTTTGCTTGAAACAAGCAAAATTATCTGCCAATGGGGTAAGAAAAATAATCTATCCTTCATCTTGAAATAAGATTATTTTTCTCACCCCATTGGCAGATTATTTTGCTTGTTTTAAGCAAAAACTAATTTAATTTTGACTTTTTTTTCTGAAAACAAGAAAAAGTAATGCCAGTTACTTTTTGTTTCCTTTATGTATTTAATCCCATTTTATTAACCAATGACTTTGCTGTTGACCTTTGTTGATGCAATTCAGCCGTACACTGCAAAAATACTGAACTTACTTATTTTTTGTCTTGTTTCCAGCCAAAATATTTTAAAAAAATTCTTAAACCAAGAAGGATTTTCTAGACAAATAAATAATAATTTTCTTGTTTTTAAGAAAAGAAAAAAAAAAAGTCAAAATTAAGAGTTTTTGCCAATGGTGTAAGAAAAAAATCTTATTTCAAACAGAAAACAAGATTATTTTGCTCACCCAGTTGGCAGATTATTTTGCTTGTTTTAAGCAAAAACACACTTAATTTTGACTTGTTTTCAGAAAAAAACTTTTTAGATATTTTGGCTGGAAACAAGGCAAAAAATCCAAGTAAGAAAGGCATCTTTTGAAGTGTACTAATAAGCAAAACTTACATTATATTAACTAACATTTGTGCTTTTTTTCCTCATTGCTGAAGAGTGTTGAACTTTTTTTTCCTACAGTTCTACTGCACAGACGTCAATTAAGGCTTATTCACTTAATTTCATTTTGGTGTGGAAGGGCTCTTACATTTGCTAAAAATCAAATGTTTTTTTAAAAACAAACAAGCAAGCCCTGCCCAGATTTAAAAAGTAACGCAAAAGTAATGTAACGCATTACTTTCCATAAAAAGTAACTAAGTAACGTAATTAGTTACTTTTTTAGGGAGTAATGCAATGTTTTAATGCATTACTTTTAAAAGTAACTTTCCCCAACACTTTTGGAACCTTTATTTTTAAGAGTGTATATGGGAGTATATATGCTCATAATTAAGATAATACATTCAAATAATATGGTAAGACACACTAATCTGCAATGTCAGGCAGCAAAACAACCTTTTTTGTATAGCTAAAAATAGCTGGACGTGGATGAGACCAGAAGCCAGTCCCATAAAATGTACAAATGGCCATTCTATTTGTGATTCCAGATTACCAGAATGTGTCTTTCTTTCTTCAGTCACAAAGAAACGACGTTTTTTAAGGAAAACATTTCAGGATTTTTCTCCATATAGTGGACTTCAATGGTGCTCAATGGATTGAAGGTTAAAATGCAGCTTCAAAGGGCTCTAAAAGATCCCAGCCGAGGAATAAGGGTCTTATAGCGAAACAATCTGTCATTTTCTTTTCTTTCTAACGGGGCTTTAGGGCAGTGGTCCTGATTGAGATCATTAGCTTATTATTTCAGTTCATGGATCTCTCTCCTAATGAGCTCATGATCTCAATCAGGTGTGTTAAATAAGGGAGACATGCTGCACAGGGCCAGGATTGAGAGCCACTGAGTTAGGGTATGTATCGAAAAATCTCGTTTCTCCTCCAACTTTAAAATGGTCCTACATCTCTGTTTTACTTTTTTTTTCAATAAAGGGTGTTTGATCTTCTTTGCACATTCACTTTGTAAACACTGTGTCTGTACTTTTGCAGCGATGTATGATTCTGAAGTTGGAGGAGAAAAGGAGATGGGAGTTTTTCGACATACCCTAACTGTCTGCACATCAAGAGCTAGACAAGACATTTGGGGTTAAAAAGTGTATAAATTGTATTTTTACTGATCGAAATAACTGATCATTTCGCTAAGACACTTATTCCTCGGCTAGAGCCCTTTAAAGCTGCGTTTTTTAAACCATGAGCACCACTGAAGTCCACTAAATGGAGAAAAATCCTAGAATGTTTTCCTCAAAAAGACAATTAATTTGTGACTGAAGAAAGAAAGACATGAACATCTTGGATGATATGGGGTACGTAGTACGTAGCTGAGAGACAATATATATCAGAATACATCGCATTCATGATTGATTCAATATTAAAATGTTTAATTTAATAATGTATAAAATATGTAGGGATGTTGAGTTATTAAGTACCAGTGTTGGGGGTAACACATTACAAGTAACGCAAGTTATGTAATAATATTACTTTTCATCTTTCATTTCCAAGAAAATATCTGAGTTACTTTTTGTTTCCTTTATGTATTTAATCCCATTTTATTAACCAATGACTTTGCTGCTGACCTTTGATCCAATTCAACCGTACACTGCAAAAATACTGTTCTTACCTTGATTTTTTGTCTTGTTTCCAGTCAAAATATCAAACAATTCTTAAATCAAGAAGGATTTTCTAGACAAGTAAATAATTATTTTCTTGTTTTCAGAAAAAAACAAGTCAAAATTAAGTGAGTTTTTGCTTGGAACAAGCAAAATAATCTGCCAATGGGGTAAGAAAAAAATATTATTTCAAACAGAAAACAAGATTATTTAGCTTACCCCATTGGGAGATTATTTTGCTTCTTTTCAAGCAAAAACACACTTAATTTTGACTTGCTTTCAGAAAAAACAAGACAATAATTTTTACTTGTCTAGAAAATCTCTCTTGATTTAATATTTTTAGATACTTTGGCTAAAAACAAGACAAAAAATCTAAGTAAGAAAAGCATTTTTTGCAGTGTACTAATAAGTAAAACTTACTTTAACATTTGTGCTTTTTTTTCTCATTGCTGAAGTGTTTTCTTACAGTTCTACTGTACAGACATCAATTTAGCCTTATTCACTTCATTTCATTTTGGTGTGAAAGGGCTTTTACATTTGCTAAGAATCAAACTTTTTTACTAAAAACATACAAGCAAGTCCTGCCCAGATTTAAAAAGTAACACAAAAGTAACTTAACGCATTACTTTCCATAAAAAGTAACGAAGTAACGTAATTAGTCACTTTTTTAGAGAGTAACGCAATATTGTAACGCATTACTTTCCATAAAAAGTAACGAAGTAACGTAATTAGTCACTTTTTTAGAGAGTAACGCAATATTGTAACGCATTACTTTCCATAAAAAGTAACTAAGTAACGTAATTAGTCACTTTTTTAGAGAGTAACGCAATATTGTAACGCATTACTTTCCATAAAAAGTAGCTAAGTAACGTAATTAGTCACTTTTTAGAGAGTAACGCAATATTGTAACGCATTACTTTCCATAAAAAGTAGCTAAGTAACGTAATTAGTCACTTTTTTAGAGAGTAACGCAATATTGTAACGCATTACTTTCCATAAAAAGTAGCTAAGTAACGTAATTAGTCACTTTTTAGAGAGTAACGCAATATTGTAACGCATTACTTTCCATAAAAAGTAACGAAGTAACGTAATTAGTCACTTTTTTAGAGAGTAACGCAATATTGTAACGCATTACTTTCCATAAAAAGTAACGAAGTAACGTAATTAGTCACTTTTTTAGAGAGTAACGCAATATTGTAACGCATTACTTTCCATAAAAAGTAACTAAGTAACGTAATTAGTCACTTTTTTAGAGAGTAACGCAATATTGTAACGCATTACTTTCCATAAAAAGCAGCTAAGTAACGTAATTAGTCACTTTTTTAGAGAGTAACGCAATATTGTAACGCATTACTTTCCATAAAAAGCAGCTAAGTAACGTAATTAGTCACTTTTTTAGAGAGTAACGCAATATTGTAACGCATTACTTTCCATAAAAAGTAACTAAGTAACATAAATAGTTACTTTTTAGGGAAGAACGCAATATTGTAATGCATTACTTTTAAAAGTAACACTGTTAAGGACACGCTATTCTCTAAATAACGATGGTGAAAGGAGCTGTAATGAGCTCAGGTGTTGTTTAGTGAACAGATTTGGTCCAATCAGAGACGAGTGAATGCACATCAGGTCACATGACTCACGCTCCACTTAAAGCCACATTATAATCACTGAACACACATTTAAACTAATAACTCTAGTGGCAAATAGTAACGTTTTGAGCATGCATGTTGATTTATTTTCATGATTTGATATATCATTGCCAGCTGATACAGAAAAAAACGTCGGAACACTACTGTATTTTAACAGTGCGTTTGTGACATATGAAGTGAATACTGTACCTTAATGTTTGTCTAACTGTAGCTGTTCAAAGATCAGCAAGAAAGTGATTCTCAGATGTGGATCTGACAGACAGGAAACAGCAGGAGGCAACAGGAAACCATAAAGAACTCAACACTAAAATTAGAAGCGTGGACATGTGCTCCTCCGAGCATCATTCGTGCGTGACTTTTGTGCTAAACCAAGCGCTTAATATCTGCTTTGATTGTGACACAGCTCGAGAGAGCTGAACAAATCAGTCATGGACATCCAGGGGTGTCAAACAGGAGAAACTGCTATGTCAAATACGTAGGGCCGTCAATCTCAGATTATTTACGATAAGATGAAGAGGAAATGAACACTATGACATCTAGTTCCTGAGCCTAGAGATATATTTGGTTTAGAAAATGTGTGAAAACTCAGTGTTGCTCAGGTCATGCTGTTCTCTGTTAAACTGAAGCTGATATGAATCAGTTCCAGTTAACCCAGCTGAACTAATGCATCCTAGAAGAACACTATGAAACTTTATGAAACACTGTAAATGTGCATTATCTGTAAGAGTCTCTAGGATCAGTGTTAAAAATGACCAAGCCCAATACAATCTGTTTTCTAATGCTGTATTCACGACATGAGCTCCATTCTTTAGCACTGCATGAAATACACTTAATAAATAAATAAATAATCAGGGCCCGTATGGATAAAACTTCTTAGAAATGCTCAAAAGAACAGTCTTAAACTTTGGCTTCACTTTCAGGACCCCCTTGTCATCCAAGATGTTCATGCCTTTCTTTCTTTTCAGTCGTAAAGAAATTGTTTTTTGAGGAAAACATTGTAGGATTTCTTTCTATGCACTCTTAAAAAAATAACGATTATTTTCAAAACAAATTGACAATTTAAATACTTTTTAACCTCAAATGCTCATCTTGTCTCGCTTTTTGCGATGCGCATTTATAGCAGGGTTGCCAGGTTTTCAAAACAAAACTAGCCCAAAAATACATGTTTTTTGTTTGTGTAAAATTTGGTAAATTCACATTTCAAGGGCTAAATATGACATTATTGGGGTAGATTCAACCCATGGACATCAAAAACAGCCCACGGCAACAGTGTTAAAGTAACCCAATTTCTGCAGGAAAACTGTGGACTTGGCAACACAAAAAATTTTTTATTGTTTTCCCCAGAATGCTTTTGAGTAGCAATTGGTTGAGTTTTGTTGTGAAAACCTGGCAACCCTGCTACGTATGTCTTTTTTTCTTCAGTCGTAAAGAAATTATGTTTTTTAAGGAAAACTTTTCAGGATTTCTTTCTATACACTCTTAAAAAATAAAGGTGCTTTAAAAGGTTCTTCACAGTGATGCCATAGAGATGCCATTCAGTCAAAGGTTCTTTAAAGAACCATCTCTTTCTTACCTTTTTGCAATCTGAAGAACCTGCTTTCGCCACAAAGACCCTTTTGTGAAACAGAAAGGTTTTTCAGATGTTAAAGATTCTTCATGGAACCGTTTAGACAAATAGGTTTTTCTATGGCTTCTGAAACACCTTTATTTTTAAAAGTGTATAATGGACTTCTATGGTGCCCCTAAGTTTGAACTTCCAAAATGCAGTTTAAATGCAGCTTCAAAGGGCTCTAAATGATCCCAGCCGAGGAAGAAGGGTCTTATCTAGTGAAACGACCGATTATTTTCCAAACAAATTGACAATTTATATTTTTTTTTAACCTCAAATGCTCGTCTTGTCTCGTTTCTGCGATGCGCATTTGTAGCAGGGTTGCCAGGTTTTCACAACAAAACTTGTCCAGTTGCTACTCAAAACTAGTCCAATCGGGTTCTGGGGGATAAAATTATTTTTTTGTCGGGGTTCCCTTGGAAATTTGCATTTCAGGGGCTAAATATGACATTATTGGGGTAGATTCAACCCATGGACATCAAAAACAACCCGTGGCAACAGTGTTAAAGTAACCCAATTTCCACAGGAAAACTGCGGACCTGGCAACACAAAAACATGTATTTTTATCCCCCAGAATGCTTTTGAGTGACAATTGGGTGAGTTTTGTTGTGAAAACCTGGCAACCCTGCTACGTATGTCTTTTTTTCTTCAGTCGTAAAGAAATTATGTTTTTTAAGGAAAACTTTTCAGGATTTCTTTCTATACTCTCTTAAAAATAAAAGTGCTTTAAAACGTTCTTCACAGTGATGCCATAGAGATGCCATTCAGTCAAAGGTTCTTTAAAGAACCATCTCTTTCTTACCTTTTTGCAATCTGAAGAACCTTCTTTCACCACAAAGACCCTTCAGTGAAACAGAAAGGTTTTTCAGATGTTAAAGATTCTTCATGGAAACGATTAGACAAAAAGGTTCTTCTATGGCTTCTGAAACACCTTTATTTTTAAAAGTGTATAGTGGACTTCTATGGTGCCCGAACTTCCAAAATGCAGTTTAAATGCAGCTTCAAATGGCTCTAAATGATCCCAGCCGAGGAAGAAGGGTCTTATCTAGCGAAACGACCGATTATTTTCCAAACAAATTGACAATTTATATACTTTTTAACCTCAAATGCTCGTCTTGTCTCGGTTTTTGCGATGCGCATTTGTAGCAGGGTTGCCAGGTTTTCAAAACCAAACTCGACGAATTGCTACTCAACACTAGCCCAATCACGTTCTGGGGGATAAAATTATTTTTTTGTCAGGGTTCCCTTGGTAAATTTGCATTTTAAGGGCTAAATATGACATTATTGCAGTAGATTCAACCCATGGACATCAAAAACAACCCACGGCAACAGTGTTAAAGTAACCCAATTTCTGCAGGAAAACGGCGGACCTGGCAACACAAAAAACATGTATTTTATCCCCCAGAATGCTAACACTGTTGCTGCAGGTTGTTTTTTTATGTCCATGGGTTGAATCAACCCCAATATTGTCATATTTAGACCCAGAAATGCAAATTTACCAAGAGAACTCAGACAAAAAAAAACATGTATTTTATCCCCCAGCGAGTTTTGTTGTAAAAACCTGGCAACCCTGCAACATATGCACTGCAAAAATGCTTTTCTTACTGTCTTGTTTCCAGCCAAAATATCTAAAAAATCTTAAATCAAGAAGGATTTTCTAGACAAGTCAAAATTAAGTGCGTTTTTGCTTAAGATTATAAGCATTAAGATTATAAGAAAATAAGATTATTTTGCTTGTTTTAAGCAAAAATTCACTTAATTTTTACTTATTTTTTCTGAAAACAATACAATAATTTTGGCTTGTCTAGAAAATCCTTCTTGATTTAGGATTTTATATATATATTGACTAGAAACAAGACAAAAAATCTAAGTAAGAAAAGCATTTTTTTGCAGTGTAGTAAAGTCACAGCAGCACAACGCTAATCATTTGATGTAACTGCAATAAAAGACACAATTTAATATTTCAATATATTTTTTAAAAATGCTTTGCATTGTGCAAAATAATCACTAATTATTATTGATTCTTTGAAATCCTTTTCTATTGGTATGTCTCCTTGTTTACAATTGGAGCAATAATGTGAACATGAGTTTCATCCAAGAAAGACCACAATCCTCATAAAAGTGTCTTGCTTTTGCAACATACTTTGACGGTCAGTTGGAAAGTCAATGAACTGCCATATAGTAGTGGCCAAAAGAAAAAAAAAAAGTGTAAGCATATTGGATATTTGCTTGGAGTCAATAGTTTTATTTCTGATAATAATGTAATGACATTTTTGGGCATGCTATCATACAAAGAAACTATGCACTGCAAAAAATGCTTTTCTTACTTAGATTTTGTGTCTTGTTTCCAGCCAAAATATCTAAAAATTCTTAAATCAAGAAGGAAAAATTGCTTGCTTTCAGAAAAAAAATAAGTCAAAATTAAGTGAGTTTTTGCTTAGAACAAGCAAAATAATCTGCCAATGGGGTAAGCAAAAAAAAATCTAGTTTTCGGCTTGAAATAAGATTATTATTTGCTTGTTTCAAGCAAAAACACACTTAATTTTAGTGATTTTGTTACTAGATTTAGTGACTTCATCACCCATTTTCAAAAGCCTAGCAACAAAATATATTTCTTGGACAAAACTGAAATTGCAAAAAATGCTTTTCTTACATAGATTTTTTCTCGTTTCCAGCCAAAATATCTAAAAATTCTTAAAAGAAGAAGGATTTTCTAGTCAAGTAAAAACTATTGTCTTGTTTTCAGAAAAAAATGTCAAAATTAGGTGAATTTGTACTTGAAACAAGCAAAATAATCTTGTTTTCTGCTTGAATTGTGCTTGTTCTAAGCAAAAACTCCTTCTTTTTTTCTGAAAGCAAGACAATAATTTTTACTTGTCTAGAAAATCCTTCTTCATTTAAGTATTTTTAGATATTTTGGCTGGAAACAAGACATCTAAGACAAAAAAAAAAATTCTAAGTAAGAAAAGCATTTTTTGCAGTGCATATGAAGAGTTCAGATGCAAAAGCCTCTAAATTCATTTCACGTCTTTCTTTAAAAAATGCATTTTTAGGCTCCGATGTATAGGTTTCTATGTAAGCACTGGTTCTTCTGATTGAGCTGAGGCTGGGACTTTAGTGAGTTTGAAGTAAAAGTATTTGATGGATGTATAATATGTGTCCAGAGCATTCACTCACTATCATTATCTCATTTTTGACTGAGATGGCTTTTAGGGCGTTTTGCATCTGAACTCTTCATATAGATTACAACACTTTCCCACGATATATTTATATTTATATAGATTATTATGACCTCATCCTCATCAGCTACGTTTAGCGACTGTTTAAGTTACTCTAAACTGAAAGCAGTTAGCAACAGTGATCAGTGTTTTTTTTTTTGTTTTTTGTTTTTTCCTTTCTTTTTATATTTTGGTGGTTTAGGTGAAATGTGAGTCATTAAAACCATTCACATATCCCTTTTATCCACCCTTGTGTTTGCTGGGGTTAGTGTCAGAATATTTAAGACCCTGTTTACTGTGTGATCACCGGTGCATTGTTGCATTTTTCTGATTTTCCAGTGAAAAAACTTAATTGCTACTTTTATTGCTGCCGTTAGAGCAACGATTTGTAGAGTGGAAGAACTTAAGTTTCTTACTTGATCGGTTACAAAACAAAAATAGCTTGATGATCAAGTTTGTATCATTTTAGCCCCAAATACCAGGACGACCAGCACAAGAACAGTTTTTCCCCATGCAATCCACCTTATGAACAGCTAAATGTTCACCCCATTGTGCAATAACCTTATATTTATTTGTTACAACTTCCATCCCGAATACATCCCTGCATCTCTTTCTATTCCATTCTATTCTATCAACTATAGCACAACTGTACAAAATCACTTATTTCTTCATTTATTTTTCTATATATATTTTTTGTCTATTTATATTTACATATGTGTATTTTTTTATTCTCATCTTATTTTTATTGTCTGTGTTGTTGTTGTCTCTGTATACTGGAAGCAATGACACAAAAACAAATTCCTTGTGTGCGCAAGTGTACTTGGCAATAAAGCTCTTTCTGATTCTGATTCTTTGCTGCCATCTTGTTACTCCTATCTAGGATATAAGACCTCTCCAGCTCTCTGAAATAATTTAGGAGCTGAGACCTAGTCTTAACACTTTATGATCAGTGTTGGGGGAAGCGCATTACAAGTAACACAAGTTACATAATAATATTACTTTTTTCAAGTAACTAGTAAAGTAACGCATTACTTTTTCATTTACAAGAAAATATCTAAGTTACTTTTTAAAAAAACTAACGCCAGTTACTTTTTGTTTCCTTTATGCATTTAATCCCATTTTATTAACCAATGACTTTGCTGCTGACCTTTGATCCAATTCAACCGTACACTGCAAAAAATGTTTACTTTAATTCTTACTTAGATTTTTTTGTCTTGTTTCCAGCCAAAATATCAAAAAAATCTTAAATCAAGAAGGATTTTCTAGACAAGTAAATAATTATTTTCTTATTTTCAGAAAAAATAAGTCAAAATTAAGTGAGTTTTTGATTAGAACAAGCTAAATAATCTGCCAATGGGGTAAGAAAAAAACATCTTATTTCAAACTGAAATTATTTTATTTTGAGAGATTATTTTGCTTGTTTCAAGCAAAAACACACTTAATTTTGACTTGTTTTCAGAAAAAAACAAGACAATAATTTTTACTTGTCTAGAAAATCCTTTTTGATTTAAGAATTTTTAGATATTTTGGCTGGAAACAAGACAACAAATCAAAGTAAGTAAGCAAAGTAAGCATTTTTTGTAGTGTACTAATAAGCAAAACTTACTTTATATTAACTAACATTTGTGTTTTTTTTCTCATTGCTGAAGAGTGTTGAACTTTCTTTTCCTACAGTTCTACTGTACAGACGTCAATTTAATTTTCCTTTAGCCTTAGGCTTATTCACTTCATTTCATTTTGGTGTGAAAGGGCTTTTACATTTGATAAGAATCAAATGTTTTTATATTAAAAACAAACAAGTAAGCCCTGCCCAGATTTAAAAAGTAATGCAAAAGTAATGTAACGCATTACTTTCCATAAAAAGTAACTAAGTAACGTAATTAGTTACTTTTTTAGGGAGTAACGCAATATTGTAACGCATTACTTTTAAAAGTAGCTTTTCCCAACACTGATTATGAATCACTCTTGATCTTAAAGGATTAGTTCACTTTTAGAGCAAAAATGTACAGATAATGTACTCACCCCCTTGTCACCCAAGATGTTCATGACTTTCTTTCTTCAGTCGTAAACAAATGATGTTTTTTGAGGAAAACATTTCAGAATTTTTTCTCCATATAATGGACTTCTATGGTGCCCCCGAGTTTGAACTTACAAAATGCAGTTTAAATGCAGCTTCAAAGGGCTCTAAACTATCCCAGACGATGAAGAAGGGTCTTATATAGTGAAAACAAATGTACAATTTGTATGCTTTTTAACAGATTGTAGTCTGTGTGATCCATCAATACAGTTAGGGTATGTCCAAAAACTCCCATTGCATTTTCTTCTCCAACTTAAAAATTCTACATCGCTGCAGAAATACCAACCCAGTGTTTACAAAGTGAACATACAAAGAAGATCAAACGCACTTTACCGAAAAAAAAAAAGGTAAAACACAGATTTAGGACAATTTTTAAGTTGAAGACAAAAAATGAGATGAGTTTTTAGACATACCCTAACTGTACACTGCAAAAAAATCCTTTACTTACTTAGATTTTTTGTCTTGTTTCGAGCCAAAATATCTAAAAAATCTTACATCAAGGAGGATTTTCTAGACAATTATTGTCTCGTTTTCAGAAAAAAAAAGTCAAAATTAAGTGAGTTTTTGCTTAAAACAAGCAAAATAATCTGCCAATGGGGTAAGAAAAATAATCTTATTTCAAACTGAAAGATAGATTATTTTTCTTACCCCATTGGCAGATAATTTTGCTTGTTTCAAGCAAAAACTCACTTAATTTTAATATATTTTGTCTGAAAACAAGACAATAATTGTTACTTGTCTAGAAAATCCTTCTTGATTTAAGAATTTTTAGATATTTGGGCTGGAAACAAGACAACAAATCTAAGTAAGTAAAGCATTTTTTGCAGTGTATTGACCCGGACTACACATGAGCATCACAGAGATGAGACAAGATGAGCTTTTGAGGTTAAAAAGTATATAAATTGTCAATTTGTTTTGCTATATAAGACCTTTCTTCCTCGGCTGGGATCGTTTAGAGCCCTTTGAATCTGCATTTAAACTGCATTTTGGAAGTTCAAACTTAGGGGCACCATACACTGCAAAAAATGTAATGACTAAATGACTAAATGTAATGTAATGTAATGTAATGTAATGTACAATGCTTTTCTAGCTAAGATTTTTGTCTTGTTTCTAGACAAAATATCTAAAAGTTCTTAAATCAAGAAGGATTTTCTAGACAAGTTAATAATTATTTTCTTGTTTTCAGAAAAAAGAAGTCAAAATTAAGTGAGGTTTTGCTAGAAACAAGCAATAATCTGCCAATGGGGTAAGCAAAATAATCTTATTTCAAGCCGAAAACAAGATTATTTTGCTTGTTTCAAGCAAAAACTCACTTAATTTGAACTTCTTTTTTCTGAAAACAAGACAATAATTTTCACGTGTCTAGAAAATCCTTCTTGATTTAAGAATTTTTAGATATTTTGGCTGGAAACAAGACAAAAAATCTAAGTAAGAAAAGCATTTTGTGCAGTCTATGGAGAGAATCCTCAAATGTTTCCTCAAAAAACATAATTCCTTTCTTTTAGAAAGAAAGACATGAACATCTTGGATGACAAGCGAGTTCACACTGCAAAAAATGCTTTTCTTACTTAGATTTTTTATCTTGTTTCGAGCCAAAATATCTAAAAAATCTTACATCAAGGAGGATTTTCTAGACAAGTAACAATTATTGTCTCGTTTTCAGGAAAAAAAAAGTCTAAATTAAGTGAGTTTTTGCTTAAAACAAGCAAAATAATCTGCCAATGGGGTAAGAAAAATAATCTATCCTTCATCTTGAAATAACATTATTTTTCTCACCCCATTGGCAGATTATTTTGCTTGTTTCAAGCAAAAACTCACTTAATTTTAACATATTTTGTCTGAAAACAAAACAATTTTTACTTTTTTTTACTTTTTTTTACCTAGACAAAAAATCTAAGTAAGAAAAGCATTTTTTGCAGTGCATTATCTGTACATTTTTGTTCTGGAAGTGAACTAATCCTTTATGACTAGGAGTAAGAGTACAATTGTATCATTCTTAGAATTGTGACACACTTCAGACTAAAATTTCACTGAAATATAAACGAAGCACTGATATGCATGTTGTGTGTCTGCAGGAGTTGGTGTGTGTGTGATGAAGATGATGATGATGACGCGTCTCCGTTAATGATGGTGAGTGATGAACACGACCGTCTCTGCTAGATTTCCTCATCAGTTTTATCTGCAATAGATGTGTGTCACTGATCAGAAGTGTTGGTTTCTCAGGATGACATGAACAGACGAGAGCGGATCAGACTCGCACACACACACCTGGATGAAGGTACGTACGTGAGACGATCAGTCAGAGTCACTGATGAGTCATGAAACACAAGAGTGTGTTTATGTGTGAAACACACCCTAATGAGACAGAAGTTTATTCAAGTGTGCTATTAGTACGCTTCTTTTAAACTTAAAATAGGAAAAATATTTTCAGTCTACTTTTCATGCACTTCTCAGAAATGCGCTTTGTGTACTTCTCAGAACTGTACTGAAATAACATTTAATATACATGACATAATTAGAAAAACTGCACTAGCAGTCAAAAGTTTGAACACACCCTGTCATTTAATGTTTTCTAAAGAAGTCTCTTCTGCTCATCAAGGCTGCATTTATTTGATCAAAAATACAGAAAAAACACAGTAATATTGCAAAATGTTATTACAATATAAAATAAAGGTTTTTATTTTAATATACTTTACAGTATAATTTATTCCTGTGATGCAAAGCTGAATTTTCTTCAGCTGTTACTCCAGTCTTCAGTGTCACATGATCCTTCAGAAATCATTATAATATACTGATTTATTATTAGAGTTATCAAATATTTTTTTGCAACCCGTGATTGTTTTTTCATGATTCTTTGATGAATAACAAGTTAAAAAGAACAGCATTTATTTAAAATAGAAAACGTTTGTAACAAACACCTCACCTCAGTAAATGTTGTCTTTCTTTCTCTCTTTTTTTAAGTAATTAATACTTTTATTCATCAAGGATGTGTTAAATTGATAAAAAGTGATAGTAAAGACTTCTTATTTTAAATAAATGCTGTTCTTTTTAATGTTTTATGCATCAAAGAATCCTGAAAAAAGTATCACAGGTTCCATAAAAATATTAGGAAGCACAACTGTTTGCAAAATTGATAATAAAAGTAATAAATCAGTATATTAGAATGATTTCTGAAGGATCATGTGACACTGAAGACTGGAGTAATGATGCTGAAAATTCAGGTTTGCATCACAGGAATAAATTATATTTTAAAGCATATTCAAAAAAACAAAACAAAAAAACAATATAAATCTTTTCTAACAATGTAAATCTATGCGATCACTTTTTATTAATTGAACACATCCTTGCTGAATAAAAGTGTTAATTTCTTTCAAAAAAAGAAAGAATAAAAATGTACTGACCCCAAACTTTTGAACAGTAGTGTATATTGTTAGAAAACCTTTCTGTTTCAAACAAATGCTGATCTTTTTTAACCTTTTATTGATCAAAAATAATAAATCAGTATATTAGAGTAATTTTTGAAGGATCATGTGACACTGAAGACTGGAGTAATGATGCTGAAAATTCAGGTTTGCATCACAGGAATAAATTATATTTTAAAGCATATTCAAAAAAACAAAACAAAACAAAAAAACGTATTTTGAATTCCAATAATATTTCATAATATTCTTTTTTATCTGTATTTTTGATCAAATAAATGGAACTTTGATGAGCATAAGAGACTTTAAAAAACAAAACAAAAAACAACAAAATAAATCTTTTCTAACAATGTAAATCTATGCAATCACTTTTTATTACTTGAACACATCCTTGCTGAATAAAAGTGTTAATTTCTTTCAAAAAAAGAAAGAATATAAATGGACTGACCCCAAACTTTTGAACAGTAGTGTATATTGTTAGAAAACCTGTTTTCTGTTCTGTTTTAAACAAATGCTGTTCTTTTTTAACCTTTTATTGATCAAAAATAATAAATCAGTATATTAGAATAATTTTTGAAGGATCATGTGACACTGAAGACTGGAGTAATGATTCTGGAAATTCAGCTTTGATCACAGATATAAATTAAATTTTAATGTATATTATTATAGAAAAACATTGATTCATATTTCACAATATTATTTTTTTTTCAGTATTTTTGATCAAATGAAAACAGCTTTGATAAGCATAAGAAACTTCTTTAAAAAACATTAAATGAGAGGTGTGTCCAAACTTTTTGGCTGCTAGTGTATATTTGAGCTATACTTGTGCTCTGAGGATCCGTGTTTTCATTGTTATATGCATTGTTATTTATATTTTATATTTATGAAACCCACATTCAAGTGCTTATAAAAAAAGAAAGCATGAAGCTAGAATAAAATGTTTTTGTTTTCAGATACCCTGTTCTTTCTTTTGATGTTTAGTATGTCAATTTATTCAAAATATATACAAATTAATACCTAAATAGGAACATAGTAGTATACTTAAAGTATGATGTAAAGTTCACCTAAAGTAAAACTACTTGAAGTAAAAAAAAAGTACTTCAAAGCGTACTAAAAATGCATTAAAAAGTATTTAATTAGTAAACTATCAGTATAAGATCACTTTTAGTATACTTGCAGTATAAACTGAAAACAGAACTAGTTGTGCACTGCAAAAAATGCTTTCCTTACTTAGATTTGTTGTCTTGTTTCCAGCCAAAATATATAAAAAATCTTACATCAATGAGGATTTTCTAGACAAGTAACAATTATTGTCTTGTTTTCAGAAAAAAAAAGTCAAAATTAAGTGAGTTTTTGCTTGAAACAAGCAAAATAATCTGCCATTAGGGTAAGAAAAATAATCTTATTTCAAGCTGAAAGATAGATTATTTTTCTTACCCTATTGGCAGATAATTTTGCTTGTTTCAAGCAAAAACTCACTTAATTTTAACATATTTTGTCTGAAAACAAGACAATTTTTACTTGTCTAGAAAATCCTTCTTGATTTAAAATTTTTTAGATATTTTAGCTGGAAACAAGACAACAAATCTAAGTAAGAAAAACATTTTTTGCAGTGTGTACTCAGAGTTTACTACTGTTATGCTTAAGTATGCTTAAAAGTATGCTTTTATATACTAGAAAGTGGGCCAATTTAGTTCCAAGTAGTATTGAAATAGTACACTTAAAAGTATACTTCTAGTACACTGATATTTGTATACTTACTACATAAAGTATACTTAAAAATAAACTTGAATTTTACTATATTTATTAAGTATAAGGTCAGTTCAGTTCAGATTGGCTGATATTTGTTAAAGCATTTGCATTTTGCAGTGCATCTCCTTTGTCTTTTCTCCTTTTTTTTTGCCGAACTTGACTTTCTTGTTTCGTCTCTTACAAATATCAAAAAGAGTGCTACATTTCTGAGGCATAATGACAGATTTTCTAAAAAGATGTCATTTTATTTTTGTGTTTTTCTTTTTCTCTATGGGCTTAATGTACGCAAATCCATATTATTAGTTTTCTATCCTTGTTTGTACAGCTATTCTTTGTAGGAGATAAAGATAAATTCATTTTTCTTATCTTGTGTGCTTATGAAACATTGTGTAAGAGTCTGCTTTATGTAAACCTGCCATGAAAGCAGAATGACATTTGTGACCCTGGAGCACAAAACCAGTCTTAAGTCGCTGGGGTTTATTTGTAGCAATAGACAAAAATGCATTGTATGGGTCAAAATTATAGTTTTTATTTTATGCCAAAAATCATTAGGATATTAAGTAAAAATCATGTTCCATGAAGATATTTAGTGAATTTACTACCGTAAATATATCAAAACTTAATTTTTGATTAGCTAAGAACTTCATTTGGACAACTTTAAAGGTGATTTTCTCAATATTTTGATTTTTTTTGCACCCTCAGATTGCAGATTTTCAAATAGTTGTATCTCGAACAAATATTGTCCTGTCATAACAAAACAACACATCAATGGAAAGCTCATTTATTTAACTTTCAGGTGATGTATAAACCTCAATTTTGAAAAATTGACACTTATGACTGGTTTTATGGTCCAGGGATGAAGACATATGGTTTAAAGGGTCCAAAGTACAGGATGTATGGGTGACAAAAGGTTATATACACTGCAATAAATGCTTTTCTTACATAGACTTTTAGTCTTGTTTCCAGCCAAAATATCTAAAAATTCTTAAATCAAGAAGGATTTTTTAGACAAGTAAAAATTATTGTCTTGTTTTCAGAAAAAGTCCTGAAAATTCTTGCAAAATAATCTGCCAATGGGGTCAGCAAAATAATCTTATTTCAAGCAGAAAGCTAGATTATTTTACTTACCCCACTGGCAGATTATTTTGCTTGTTTCAAGCAAAAACTCACTTATTTTTAACATATTTTGTCTGAAAACAAGACAATAATCCTTCTTGATTTAAGAATTTTTAGATATTTTGGCTGGAAACAAGACAAAAAATCTAAGTAAGAAAAGGATTTTTTGCAGTGTAGGCCTAAACTAAAATGAGGGGAACAGCTGGGAGACCCAAAGGTGTTTAAGGCTTCCCACTTTTATGGGGACAAGAGTGTTAGAAGTGTACTACAGTAAAGGCCTTTTTTATGAGATGTAAGTTTGAAGGCTAGGAGAGAGATACAAAAAATGCTTTAGTCTTGTTTCCAGCCAAAATATCTAAAAATCTTGAATCAAAAATGAGTTTCTAGAAAAGTAAAAAATAATCTTGTTTTCAGAAAACAATAAGTCGTTACACTGCAAAAAAATGTTTTTCTTACTTAGATTTTTCTTGTTTTGAGCCAAAATATCTAAAAAATCTTACATCAAGGAGGATTTTCTAGACAAGTAACAATTATTGTCTTGTTTTCAGGAAAAAAAAGTCAAAATTAAATGAGTTTTTGCTTAAAACAACAAAATTATCTGCCAATGGGCTAAGAAAAATAATGTTATTTCAAGATGAAAGATAGATTATTTTTCTTACCCCATTGGCAG
The DNA here is from genome assembly GCA_033026305.1 of Cirrhinus molitorella. Taxonomy (NCBI): domain Eukaryota; kingdom Metazoa; phylum Chordata; class Actinopteri; order Cypriniformes; family Cyprinidae; genus Cirrhinus; species Cirrhinus molitorella. The sequence goes on from CM065129.1 coordinate 38,673,793, forward strand.
ATTATTTTGCTTGTTTCAAGCAAAAACTCACTTATTTTTGTCTGAAAACAAGACAATAATTTGTACTTGTCTAGAAAATCCTTCTTGATTTAAGAATTTTTAGATATTTTAGCTGGAAACGAGACAAAAAATCTAAGTAAGAAGAGCATATTTTGCAGTGTATTTCAAGATGAAAAGATTATTTTGGCAGATTATTTTGCTTGTTTCAAGCAAAAACTCGCTTAATTTTGACTTCTTTTTTCTGAAAACAAGACAATCATTTGTACTTGTCTAGAAAATCTTCTTGATTTAAGATTTTTCAGATATTTTGGCTAGAAACAAGACTAAAAATCTAAGCAATCTAAGTAAGAAAAGCATATTTTGCAGTGAAGGTGGAGGAAGCCCTCCCTTCGCTGTCACTCTGCAGCAACCTATGTTTCTGTATGACTGTCTGACCTTTGCAAAGAATAAAACTAAAAACAACTAAGTTATCTCTTGATCGGTGTGAGTTGCTTTTATTTTGCCATAGCATTCTGCAATAAAAAAAAAAAAAAAATTGAAATTCTGCTCATCAGCTGTCTCTGATGTCTCCATCTAGTGGCACAGATCAGTCAGTGCAACTCAAACCCATGATGAGTGTTTCATTAATGATGTGCAGCCTTCAGCTCATCTGAATGTTCATTAATAGTGGAATATATGAACTATCCTGATCTAACGGCACATGTGTTTGTGTTACAGACGGCTCTCCTGCTGAACGAGCTCCTAAAGGCCGCATCTGTGCAGGGGTGAGTGTGTTTGTTGGTCTCTGTGGATGTGTTTAGTGTTGTGTGAGATGTGTTTTAAGGTGTGTTTGTGTTTGCAGGATGTTGTTAATGCTCCTCCTCGTCCGCTGCGTATTAAGCCAGGTGAGAAAAACAACACAAACGCACAAACACCGGAAAAAATGCTTTTCTCACTTAGAATTTTTTGCCTCGTTTCCAGCCAGAATATCCACAAATTCTTAAATTAAGAAGGATTTTCAGTTTTGTTTTCAGACAAAAGAAGTCAAAATTAAGAGTTTTTGCTTGAAAGAAGAAAAATAATCTCCCAATGGGGTTAGCAAAATACTCTTGTTTTCTGTTTGAAATAAGATTGTTTTGCTTGTTCTGAGCAAAACCTCACTTAATTCTGACTTCTTTTTTTCTGAAAGCAAAACAATAATTTCTACTTCACTGCAAAAAATGCTTTTCTTACTTAGATTTTTTGTCGTTTCCAGCTAAAATATCTAAAAATTCTTAAATCAAGAAGGATTTTCTAGACAAGTAAAAATTATTGTCTTGTTTTCAGACAAAATATATTAAAATTAAGTGAGTTTTTGCTTGAAACAAGCAAAATTATCTGCCAATGGGGTAAGAAAAATAATCTATCTTTCATCTTGAAATAACATTATTTTTCTCACCCCATTGGCAGATTATTTTGCTTGTTTTAAGCAAAAACTCACTTAATTTTGACTTTTTTTCCTGAAAACAAGACAATAATTGTTACTTGTCTAGAAAATCCTTCTTGATGTAAGATTTTTTAGATATTTTGGCTCGAAACAAGATAAAAAATCTAAGTAAGAAAAGCATTTTTTGCAGTGAACACACACATGGACGTTTGCACTGCAAAAAATGCTTTTTTTTCTTAGATGTTTTGTCGTGTTTCCAGCCGAAATATCTAAAACTTCTTAAATCAAGAATTATTTTCTAGACAAGTACACATTATTGTCTTGTTTTCAGACAAAACAAGTCAAAATTAAGAGTTTTTGCTTGAAACAAGTAAAATAATCTGCCAATGGGGTAAGAAAAATACTCTTGTTTTCTGCTTGAAATAAGATTATTTTTCTTACCCCATTGGCAGATTATTTTGTATTTTCTAAGCAAAAACTCACTTAATTTTGACTTCTTTTTTCTGAAAGCAAAACAATAATTTCTACTTGTCTAGAAAATCCTTCCCGATTTAAGAATTTTTAGATATTTTGGCTGGAAACAAGACAAAAATATCTAAGAAAGAACAGCATTTTTTGCAGTGAACACACACATGGACGTTTGCACTGCAAAAAAATGCTTTTCTTACTTAGATTTTTAGTCTTGTTTCCAGCCAAAATATCTAAAAATTCTTAAATCAAGAATTATTTTCTAGACAAGTACACATTATTGTCTTGTTTTCAGGAAAAAAGAACTTCAAATGAAGTGAGTTTTTGCTTGAAACACACAAAATAATCTGCCAATGGGGTAAGCAAAATAATCTAGTCTTCTGCTTGAAATAAGATTATTTTTCTTACCCCATTAGCAGATTATTTTGTATTTTCTAAGCAAAAACTCACTTAATTCTGACTTCTTTTTTCTGAAAGCAAAACAATAATTTCTACTTGTCTAGAAAATCCTTCCTGATTTAAAGAATTTTTAGATATTTTGGCTGGAAACGAGGCAAAAATTGTATTTCAGCAGTTCACATTCACACACAAACAAATCAGTACGTTGTTTTTTTTAGTTTGTTTGTTGTTGTTGTTTTTTTTGTTTTTTAAAGTCTCTTATGCTCATCAAAGTTCCATTTATTTGATCAAAAATACAGATAAAAAAGAATATTATGAAATATTATTGGAATTCAAAATACTTTTTTTTGTGTGTTTTGTTTTTTTGAATATGCTTTAAAATATAATTTATTCCTGTGATGCAAACCTGAATTTTCAGCATCATTACTCCAGTCTTCAGTGTCACATGATCCTTCAGAAATCATTCTAATATACTGATTTATTACTTTTATTATCAATTTTGCAAACAGTTGTGCTTCCTAATATTTTTATGGAACCTGTGATCCTTTTTTCAGGATTCTTTGATGCATAAAACGTTAAAAAGAACAGCATTTATTCAAAATATAAAGTCTTTACTATCACTTTTTATCAATTTAACACATCCTTGATGAATAAAAGTATTTAATTTCTTAAAAAAGAGAGAAAGAAAGAAAACCTTTACTGAGCCCAAACTTTGAACGAGGTGTTTGTTAAAAACGTTTTCTATTTTAAATAAATGCTGCTCTTTTTAATGTTTTATTGATCAAAGAATCCTGAAAAAGTATCACAGGTTAGAAAAGGGGAGAAAAAAAACACACTAATAATAAATCAGTATATTAGAATGATTTCTGAAGGATCATGTGACGCTTAAGACAGCAGTAATGATGCTGAAAATCCAGCTTTGCATCACAGAAATAAATTATATTTTAAAGTATATTAAAATAGAAAACCACAATTTTAAATTGCATTGACATTTAGAATATGACACTTTTTTTTTCTGCATTTTTAATAAAATAAACAGATTGATGAGCAGGGGGGCGTTCCATAAAACAAGTTTACAAAATAAGCTAGGCTTATTTCAGTTAGTCTGACTTACTTTCACTTGATTTGGCTCAAAATAAGTCAGTCTAACTGAAATAAGCCTGGCTTATTTGGTAAACTTGTTTTATGGAACACCCCCCAGAAAAGTCGCCTTTAAAAAGCATTAAAAATCGTATCGATTCCAAACTTTTGAGCGGCGGTGTGCATATTTAATCACTTAAGAATTATGTGTATTATGTGTAAACTTCATCATTTTTTTGACTTTGGTTTTTTGGTTTTATGGATTGTTTTAACTAGAATAATATATGGTGCTGCTATCTCTGCATATTTGTTGACTTGTGGACATGAGCAGTAATGTATGTGAACTGCTTTCAACAATATAATGCGTGTGAACACTGGTGCATGTGCTGAAGTCACATTCTGTTGTATTCAAAATACAAATTACAGTACGAATGAGCATCTGATGAGCAATAAGCTGTTTTATCGTACAGGATGTAAAGGACCTGCTGTCAACAGAGAACTCAAACCCGGGAGACTGCCGAAGAGCTCCTCAGGTACAGCTGTCTGTCCGGATCTGATACAGCAGACAGTGTTTTCATGAAAATACACTACAACAAGTTTTAAAACTTAAAGAAGTCTCTTGTGCTCACCAATATTGCATTTATTTGATCCATATTAGAGCAAAAATAGTAGTGTTTTTCTGAAATAAATGTAATTAAGTTGGCTTGAGAAAGTCTGCTGAGACTAAATGTTCTGAGTGCTACTCCTCCTAGGGCTTTAACTCCACAAACTCCAAACTCAGCCCAGATCTTCAGACTGATCTGACTCCAGCTGCTGTATCTTTTCTAACTGATGGGACTTATGATGTTCCTAAAAAAAATGATTCAAACTGTGAAAAATCCCATAGACTTCCATTGAGGGAATGTTCAAATGAGCCAAGACTATTCAAACTCACACTGACAAAACTCCCACAATCCCTTCAGACTCAATCAAGCTGCCCTTCTGTCTGCTATTAGAATCCATTCACACTAACTTGCTACTCATGCTAACAATATGCTAATCATGCTAACAACATGCTAGAAACATACTAGCAACTTGCTAATAATACTAGAAACATGCTATCAACTTGCTAATAATGCTAGAAACATGCTAGTGTCATGCTAACCATGCTAGAAAATGCTAGTAACTTGCTGATCATGCTAAAACATGCTAGTGACTTGCTAATCATGTTAGCAACATGCTAGTGTCATGCTAATCATACTAAGAATCATACTAGTAATGTTAGCAACTTGTTAAGCATGCTAGAAACATGCTAGTAACTTGTTAATCATGCTAGTGTCATGCTAATCGTGCTAGAAAATGCTAGTAACTTGCTGATCATGCTAAAACATGCTAATGACTTGCTAATCATGCTAACAACATGCTAGTGTCATGCTAATCATGGTAGTAACTCGCTAATACTGCTAGCAACATGCTAGTGTCATGCTAGTAATGCTAGAAAATGCTAGTAACTTGCTGATCATGTTAAAAACATGCTACTGACTTGCTAATCATGTTAGCAACATGCTAGTGCCATGCTAATCATGCTGGAATCATACTAGTAATGTGTTAGCAACTTGTTAAGCATGCTAGAAACATGCTAGTAACTTGTTAATCATGCTAACAACATGCTAGTGTCATGCTAATCATGCTAGATAATGCTAGTAACTTGCTGATCATGCTAAAACATGCTAATGACTTGCTAATCATGCTAACAACATGCTAGTGTCATGCTAATCATGGTAGTAACTCGCTAATACTGCTAGCAACATGCTAGTGTCATGCTAGTAATGCTAGAAAATGCTAGTAACTTGCTAATCATGCTAGAAACATGCTAGCAACTTATTAATCATGCCATCAGCATGTTAATAACATGCTAATCATGCTAGTAACTTGTTAATCATGGTAGAAACATGATAACAACCTGCTAATCATACTAGAAGAATGATAATAACTTGTTAACCATGCTAACAACATGCTAGTAACTTGCTAATAATGCTAGCAACACGCTTGTGCCATGCTAATCATGCTAGAAACATGCTACTAACTTGCAAATCATGTTAATAACATGCTAATCATGCTAGCAACATGCCAGTAACTTGTTAATCATGCTGGCAACATGCTAGTAACATGCTAATATCTATCTGTAACTATCTATTTGTAATCTGACTATCCATCTATCTATCTGTATTGTCTTCAAATCATTCATGCTTTAAGCTTTAAAACTACTAAACACACACTACTTTAATTTCAGACTGAAAATCATCAAACTTGAAACTTTTTCTGGTCAGACTTTCTCAAGTCAACTTGAAGTTAGTCTCAAATAGAAAACAGTTATTTTAAATGGTAAATATTTGACAATATTATTGCTTTTACTGTATTTTAGGATCAAATTAATGCAAGCTTGGTGAGCTAAAACATTAAAAATCTTACTGTTCAAAAACGTTTGACTGGTGTGTATGAAGAGTTCAGATGCAAAACCAGCTAAAAGTCATCTCGGTCAAAAATGAGATATTTATAGTGAGTGAATGCTCTGGACTCATATTATACATCCATCAAATACTTTTACTTCAAACTCACTAAAATCCCAGCCTCATCCAATCAGAAGATAGAAACCTATACACCTGAGCCTGATTAAAAAAAAAAATGCTTTTTTCAAAGACGTCAGATGGATTTAGAGGCTTTTGCATCTGAACTCTTCAAATATACATTACTTTATAGGAGCACTTGAGCTTGTATTGAATTGTGAATTATTGTGTGTCTGCAGATGGACGATTGGAGCTCATGGGATCTGCTGACAGGGTAAAGACCCCTGACTTCAGTTCGTTAATAAATACACTACCATTCAGTTGTTTGGACTCAGTAAGTCTTAAGACTTTTTCAAGAACATTTAAAAGTAGTGCTGATGCCAAACGGCTGACTGGTAGTTAATATGCAGTAATGTTAATGTCCTCTAAAGTTTGTGTGTGTTTTTTGCTGATGATCACGTGTGAATCTCTTCACGACAGGCCTTCGCCGTCCCAGAGAGGTAAACAGACAATACATGAGCCACAGCAACACTGCAGACAGACATCATACTGAAACACACACACACACATATATGTTCAGTGTAGTGATTGTGTGCTGCGCTTTCAGGCCGGTGAAATCATTACCCAGAGATCACCTGCGTCTACCGCCTATACCAGTGCAGTCCACCACTGACTATCCAAACCAGTTTGACCAGTTTGACCAGCCTCCTCCATCCAGACCAGCACCAGCGTCACCACACATCAGATCACAACAACTCAACAACAGATCCGCGTGG
>CM065129.1:38685466-38760466 GCA_033026305.1 Cirrhinus molitorella
ATTGTCCCAGGGATGTGGATCCAGGAACATGTACTTGGTGAAATCACATTCACCCAGGTCAAAGGTAACGCATGCGCACAAACCTGGCCTTTCTATTAGTGACGATATCTCATTCTATTCAGGAGTTATAGGCATTTTACTAAGAGTGGCAATGCCCCTTTCAAGTTTTGGCGTCCCTTTTCGAAAGTCAACGTTTTTGGTAATTACCCCTAACCCCTAATAAAAACAGAAGGTGTAAAGGAGAGTGGGGCAAGTTGTCACATTTGTTACTAGTGCTGTTTCAACACTGTTGGACTGAATGTCTCAATCTAAGATGATTCTCAGTTTCACTCACCAAAGAATGCAGCATCACGGAAAGATTATGCAAGTTACACAATCAGATTACTTTTTTCAAATAATTAGTAAAGTAACATTACTTTTTCATTTACGAGAAAATACCCAAGTTACTTTTTCAAGAAACTAATGCCAGTTACTTTTTGTTTCCTTTATGTATTTAATCCCATTTTATTAACCAATGACTTTGCTGCTGACCTTTGATCCAATTCAACTATAATAATAAGCAAAACTTGCTTTAGATTAACTAACATTTGCACTGCAAAAAGTCTGTACAGTAGAACTGAGGAAGAGAAGGAAGTTCAACACTCTTCAGCAATGAGAAAAAAAAGTGCACACTGCAAAAAATGCTTTTCTTACTTAGATTTTTTGTCTTGTTTCCAGCCAAAATATATTTTTTAAAAAATCTTAAATCAAGAAGGATTTTCTAGACAAGTAAAAATTGTCTTGTTTTCAGACAGAATGTTAAAATTGAGTTTTTGCTTGAAACAAGCAAAATAATATGCCAATGGGGTAAGAAAAATAATCTTATTTCAAGCTTACCCCATTGGCAGATAATTTTGCTTGTTTTAAGCAAAAACTCACTTAATTTTGACTTTTTTTTTCTGAAAACAAGACAATAATTGTTACTTGTCTAGAAAATCCTCCTTGATTCAAGATTTTTTAGATATTTTGGCTGGAAACAAGACAACAAATCTAAGAAAGAAAAGCATTTTTTGCAGTGTGAACTTCCTTCTCTTTCTCAGTTCTACTGTACAGATGTCAAATGACTTTCCCTTCAGCCTGAGGCTTATTCATTTCACTTTTTGGTGTGAAAGGGCTTTTACATTTGATAAAAATCCCATTACTTTTTAACTGACAAGAAAAAAATTAATTTAAAAGATAATTTCATCTCCTGTTTTTAAAAGAAACTGGGACTAAGATGTTACTGTAGTTCTAGAATAAATTGAACATGCATTAATTCATCTCACTCACAAAAAAACCTGATTGAGTATTCCTCAAAATGAATGAAAATTGTGAAATTTAACTGAGAATATGATGCAATAATGAAATATGTTAAATAATACAATGCATTACTTTCCACAAAAAGTAACTAAGTAACGTAATTAGTTACTCTTTTAGGGAGTAACGCAATATTGTAACGCATTACTTTCCGTAAAAAGTAACAAAGTAATGTAATTAGTTACTCTTTTAGGGAGTAACTCAATATTGTAACGCATTACTTTCCGTAAAAAGTAACAAAGTAATGTAATTAGTTACTCTTTTAGGGAGTAACTCAATATTGTAACGCATTACTTTCCGTAAAAAGTAACAAAGTAACGTAATTAGTTACTCTTTTAGGGAGTAACTCAATATTGTAACGCATTACTTTCCGTAAAAAGTAACAAAGTAATGTAATTAGTTACTCTTTTAGGGAGTAACTCAATATTGTAACGCATTACTTTCCGTAAAAAGTAACAAAGTAACGTAATTAGTTACTCTTTTAGGGAGTAACTCAATATTGTAACGCATTACTTTCCGTAAAAAGTAACAAAGTAATGTAATTAGTTACTCTTTTAGGGAGTAACTCAATATTGTAACGCATTACTTTCCGTAAAAAGTAACAAAGTAACGTAATTAGTTACTCTTTTAGGGAGTAACTCAATATTGTAACGCATTACTTTCCATAAAAAGTGACTAAGTAACGTAATAAGTTACTCTTTTAGGGGGTAACTCAATATTGTAACATTACTTTCCACAAAACGTAACTAAGTAAAGTAATTAGGTACTCTTTTAGGGAGTAACTCAATATTGTAACGCATTACTTTCCACAAAACGTAACTAAGTAACGTAATTAGTTACTCTTTTAGGGAGTAACTCAATATTGTAACATTACTTTCCACAAAACGTAACTAAGTAACGTAATAAGTTACTCTTTTAGGGGGTAACTCAATATTGTAACATTACTTTCCACAAAACGTAACTAAGTAACGTAATTAGGTACTCTTTTAGGGAGTAACTCAATATTGTAACATTACTTTCCACAAAACGTAACTAAGTAACGTAATTAGGTACTCTTTTAGGGAGTAACTCAATACTGTAACGCATTACTTTCCACAAAACGTAACTAAGTAACGTAATTAGGTACTCTTTTAGGGAGTAACTCAATATTGTAACATTACTTTCCACAAAACGTAACTAAGTAACGTAATTAGGTACTCTTTTAGGGAGTAACTCAATATTGTAACGCATTACTTTCCACAAAACGTAACTAAGTAACGTAATTAGGTACTCTTTTAGGGAGTAACTCAATATTGTAACGCATTACTTTCCACAAAACGTAACTAAGTAACGTAATTAGTTACTCTTTTAGGGAGTAACTCAATACTGTAACGCATTACTTTCCACAAAACGTAACTAAGTAACGTAATTAGGTACTCTTTTAGGGAGTAACTCAATATTGTAACGCATTACTTTCCACAAAACGTAACTAAGTAACGTAATTAGGTACTCTTTTAGGGAGTAACTCAATATTGTAACGCATTACTTTCCACAAAACGTAACTAAGTAACGTAATTAGTTACTCTTTTAGGGAGTAACTCAATATTGTAACATTACTTTCCACAAAACGTAACTAAGTAACGTAATTAGGTACTCTTTTAGGGAGTAACTCAATACTGTAACGCATTACTTTCCACAAAACGTAACTAAGTAACGTAATTAGGTACTCTTTTAGGGAGTAACTCAATATTGTAACGCATTACTTTCCACAAAACGTAACTAAGTAACGTAATTAGGTACTCTTTTAGGGAGTAACTCAATATTGTAATGCATTACTTTCATTAGTAAGTTATAATAAGACCTTCTACTTTTGTTTACCAAATATACTTCTGACTCATTTTCATGCACCCTAGTCTTAAATTCCCATGACAGACTATTACAAACAACGAAGTCATGCGATTGATGTACAGTTTTCTATGACTCTCTAGACTTGCTGAGGCCTGTTAACCTTGAAAAACGGTCTCAGAAACATCTCGCATGACTGGGACTGTACAAAGAGTTGTTTCACATGTAGGTCAAAGAGAAGAGCTATGAAGAGAACAGAAGTCGAGCTGAGAGACAAAACAACTGAACATCACATTAATTTCAGCAGAGCATTTATAAAACTGCAAATACGTAATATCGAACCATTATACTGACCAACAAATGTTGCATTTAAAGAAACAGATGTTCCAAATGCATTGAAATTGAGAGAAATCACTATTAAAGTATCATGTCTGATGGTTTTGTGTGTTTAAGAAACCCGAGCAAAATCAGATAATTCACATTCATTAATTAATAATCACTCTCCATTTCATCCTCAGGTTAAAACCCAGTCATCAACCCAGTCAGCAAGTAAGTTTTGTTGCCTTATGATATAATATAATATAATATAATATAATATAATATAATATAAAGTGTAATAACATAATACACCTGTTATGCAGGTCATGCATCGCACAGGTTTTCTCTAGATCTGGACTGTCAGGATTTGGACAGGTATTGACTGCACTCAAACTTTCTGTGCTTTAACATCTTTAATTAGAAAAATAATGTGTGTAATTTGTGTTTGTTTGATCCTGCAGTTCCTATGAGGATGCGACCAGCTCAGTCGGTAAGAATCAGAGGTGTACTCAATTTTACTCAACTGAAAGTACAGATAAATTTTACTCACTTAAGTATATGGCCAAAAACATAGTTGAGTGCAAGTAAAAAAAAATGTAAACTTTTTAATTGCACTTAACCCTTTAGCTGTCACTGCCATAGTGCAGTGTCTGATTTTAAAATGGTCTTCCAAGAATGAATTTTGAGATTTTAAGTTTTCAAGTGATATGTAATTATGATTTCTAAAGTGTGATAGGAAAAAGACAACAAAGAAAGTCATGTTAAGAACATGCTAGCAACTTCATAGTAACATGCTAATCATGCTAAGAACATGCTAGCAACTTCGTAGTAACATGCTAATCATGCTAAGAACATGCTAGCAACTTTGTAGTAACATGCTAATCATGTTAAGAACATGCTAGCAACTTCATAGTAACATGCTAATCATGCTAAGAACATGCTAGCAACTTCGTAGTAACATGCTAATCATGCTAAGAACATGCTAGCAATTTCATAGTACCATGCTAATCATGCTAAGAAAATGTTAGCAACTTCATAGTACCATGCTAATCATGTTAAGAACATGCTACAAACTTCGTAGTAACATGCTAATCATGCTAAGAACATGCTAGCAACTTCATAGTACCATGCTAATCATGCTAAGAACATGCTACAAACTTCATAGTAACATGCTAATCATGCTAAGAACATGCTAGCAACTTCATAGTAACATGCTAATCATGCTAAGAACATGCTAGCAACTTCATAGTACCATGCTAATCATGCTAAGAACATGCTAGCAACTTCATAGTAACATGCTAATCATGCTAAGAACATGCTAGCAATTTCATAGTACCATGCTAATCATGCTAAGAAAATGTTAGCAACTTCATAGCAACATGCTAATCATGTTAGAAAAATGCTAGCAACATGAAAATTATGTTAGAAACATGCTAATCATGCTAAGAACATGCTAGCAACTTCGTAGTAACATGCTAATCATGCTAAGAACATGCTAGCAACTTTGTAGTAACATGCTAATCATGTTAAGAACATGCTAGCAACTTCATAGCAACATGCTAATCATGTTAAAAAAATGCTAGCAACATGATAATCATGTTAGAAACATGCTAATCATGCTAAGAACATGGTTGGAACTTCATAGTACCATGCTAATCATGCTAAGAACATGCTACAAACTTCATAGTAACATGCTAATCATGCTAAGAACATGCTAGCAATTTCATAGTACCATGCTAATCATGCTAAGAAAATGCTAGCAACTTCGTAGTACCATGCTAATCATGCTAAGAACATGCTACAAACTTCATAGTACCATGCTAATCATGCTAAGAACATGCTACAAACTTTGTAGTAACATGCTAATCATGCTAAGAACGTGCTAGCAACTTCGTAGTAACATGCTAATCATGTTAGAAACATGCTAATAATGCTAAGAACATGCTAGCAACTTCATAGTACCATGCTAATCATGTTAAGAACATGCTAGCAACTTCATAGCAACATGCTAATCATGTTAGAAAAATGCTAGCAACATGCTAATCATGTTAGAAAAATGCTAGCAACATGATAATCATGTTAGAAACATGCTAACCATGCTAAGAACATGCTAGCAACTTCATAGTACCATGCTAAGAACATGCTAGCAACTTCGTAGTAACATGCTAATCATGTTAGAAACATGCTAATCATGCTAAGAACATGCTAACAACTTCATAGTACCATGCTAATCATGCTAAAATGCTAGCAACTTCGTAGTACCATGCTAATCATGCTAAGAACATGCTACAAACTTCGTAGTAACATGCTAATCATGCTAAGAACATGCTAGCAACTTCGTAGTAACATGCTAATCATGTTAGAAACATGCTAATCATGTTAAGAACATGCTAGCAACTTCATAGTACCATGCTAATCATGCTAAGAACATGCTAGCAACTTTGTAGTAACATGCTAATCATGCTAAGAACATGCTAGCAACTTTGTAGTAACATGCTAATCATGTTAAGAACATGCTAGCAACTTCATAGCAACATGCTAATCATGTTAGAAAAATGCTAGCAACATGATAATCATGTTAGAAACATGCTAACCATGCTAAGAACATGCTAGCAACTTCATAGTACCATGCTAATCATGCTAAGAACATGCTAGCAACTTCGTAGTAACATGCCAATCATGTTAGAAAAATGCTAGCAACATGCTAATCATGTTAGAAACATGCTAATCATGCTAAGAACATGCTAGCAACTTTGTAGTACCATGCTAAGAACATGCTAGCAACTTCATAGTACCATGCTAATCATGCTAAGAACATGCTAGGAACATGCTAATCATGTTATAATTGTGCTAGAAACATGCTAGAAGAACATGTTAGCAACTTGGTACTAACATGCTAATCGTGCTAAGAACATGCTAGAAACTTGCTAGTAGCATGCTGATCATGTTAGAATTGTGCTAGAAACATGTTAGCAACATGCTAAACATGCTAGTAACATGCTAATCATGCTAGAAGCATGCTGACAACTTGTTAGAATAATGCTATTAACATGCTTACTAGCATTGACAGTCCTAATTCCTACTTAATGTGTCATTTAATGCTGTAAGAACATCACTAAACATGAATTGCAATCAATTTGACATACAATGTTTATTTAAACACTTTTTTGAGATTTGTAACATTTTAATAAAAAAAACCCTAATAATTGTATTTAATTTCTCTCAATTTTGTGCATTCAACTAATATATTACACAGCTGGTGGCTCTATCAAAACAGAACACATAAAGAATAAACTTTTTGGGGGGGGAAATGCAACTTTGCTACCTCTGTATGCTTCCTCAGATTTGAAGGTAAACTTTTAAAGCCAGACATTTACCTGACTGAAGTCATAAGTGAAGTAGAAATGTGTGTTTGATGCATGAAAAACAATGATCATCGGTTCACATCAGGCACGCACATTTGAGCTTCCGTTTACCATGTATATTGTGCATAAGATAAAATAAAAATGTAATGTACCTTTTTAAGATTAAATAAAATGGCAAGGAGTAAAAAGTAAAGTGTTTTTTTTCTCTTAAAATGTAATCAGTTGAAGTACAAGCAGTCAGTTTAAATTGCACTTGAGTAAAGTACAAATCCCCCAAAATAATACTTAAGTTATTCGCGTCGCTGATGCCTCAAACTCTGCATTTGTTACAGATTCACACGTGAGGAAACAGCAGCACCACGAATGGCCGCCTGTTAAAGGAGAAACCAACAGCAGCTTCACTAACCACAGCAAACCTGCAGAGGTACAGCACACATCCGCATTAATCCTGGGCTGGGCTTTCTTTAGAAGCAACACTTCACAGACTGGGCTTAGACTAAACCAGGATTAGGCCGTAGTTCAATTAGGGCATTTGGTGGTTTCTATAAATGTGCCTTAGAAATAAAATCTGATATGTTTAGATCAGTCAGTGCAAGTTTCTTTCTGTTAGCTAGGACTAACACCTTTATTTTTAAGAGTGAGTGACACAATGTAAGATTTCTGTTTAAAAATGCTCTTCTTTTGAATTTTCTATTCATCTGTACTGTAAAAATGTTTGGTCAACTTAAAATAATTTGTACAATTTGGCTGCCTTAAAATTTTAAGTTCTGTCAACTGGAAAAAAGTTAAGTGACAACTTAGATATTTGAGTTGATTCAACTTAAATTTTTAAGACAGCCGAGTAACAAGTTTAACAAACAATTTCTTAGTTTAGTCCACTTAGTACAACTTAACATTGAACTTCAATAAACTTATTTGAGTTGACTGAACTTAAAGTTATAAGGCAGCAGGGTAACAGATTATTTTAAGTTGACTCAACAAAATGTGTTTTTTGGTTTTTACAGTGTGGGAATTCTGAAAAATAAAATGTATCATTGTTTCCACAAAAATATTGTGCAGCACAACTGTTTTCAACATTGATAATAAACAAATAAGCAAATCAGTATATTAGAATGATTTCTGAAGCATCGTGTGACACTGAAGTTTAGAGTAATGATGCTGAAAATTCAGCTTTGATCAGAGAAATAAATTACATTTTAACAGATATTGACATAGAAAACAGCTATTTGAAATTACAATAATATATCACATTTTTACTGAATTTTTGATCAAATAAATGAAGTGATCAGAAAACAATAGGGCTGTCAATCGATTAATCGCATCCAAAATAAAAGTTTATGTTTACATACTATATGTCTGTGTACTGTGTATATTTATTATGTACATATAAATGCACACACATGCATGCATATATTATGGAAAAATACTTAAGATTTATATCTAAAATGTTTATATTTATTTATAATCTAAATTGTATACAGATGTAAATATATATATATATATATATATATATATATATATATTTTTTTTTTTTTTTTTTTTTTTGAATATATACATGTGTGTATTTATATGTACATAATAAATATACAGAGTAAACACACATATCGTATGTAAACAAACTTTTATTTTGGATGCGATTAATCGTTTGACAGCCCTAGGAAATAACGTTTTTCAAAAACACTTCCACTGAACAAGAGTGTTCACAATAAGATCAATAACATGCATTTAGATAATATACATTGCATTTCTATTTCACCTCTTTCCTGCAGGGATTGGCGGATCAGAACTGGTATGTTGGTGCGGTTAGTCGTGTGGACGCTGAACACGCTCTTCACCTGGTCAACCGGGTAAAAACACCTTCATTTCGCTCCAACGTCATGACATTTGTTGTAGTTCACTGACACAAGAACTGTTTAGCAGATAATCATAAAATATGGATTGTGCATGAATTATGATAACAGCTGACTTTGTCCACAGGAGGGAGCCTTTCTGGTGC
Source organism: Cirrhinus molitorella (assembly GCA_033026305.1). Taxonomy (NCBI): domain Eukaryota; kingdom Metazoa; phylum Chordata; class Actinopteri; order Cypriniformes; family Cyprinidae; genus Cirrhinus; species Cirrhinus molitorella. Next base: position 38,694,305 of record CM065129.1, read on the forward strand.
GTGACTGCTCGAAGAACACTACCTATGAGCCCTTGGTCCTCGCTGTGTTTTACGAAAAAAGAGTGTTTAATATTCAGATCCGCTTCAGTGATGACATCAGCAAATACACTCTGGGAACGGGACTGAGAACCAACGATGTGAGTTACACACCAACAGAATAGAATTAAGGCCATTGCACAGCGAAATTTTAGACAGAATTTTTCGCACGTTAAAAAACAAACATGTCAATCACGTTTGCACCGTGCCTCCGAAATTTTCATCCATCATAAAAAGATGATCTTTTTCTATGTTTTTTTTTTTTTTTGGCGTTTTTCGCATCCGTACCCAGATAGCACACATACATCTGCAAGATGTCTGTTAAAGATCTCTTGATCTGGAAAGCATCTGCTGTGTACAAACGTCTAACAGACATCTGAAATATGTCGTTTTTTTCATGCATTCTAAACCATGAACATCTTAAAGACATCTAATAGACGTCTATTTGACATTTGATAGGGAATGTCCGATAGATGTATTGCAGATGAGCAAACTACATCTTGCAAACGTCTTGCAGATATCTCCGAGATGTATGTGTGCTATCAGGGAAGTATTCAAGTAGCCGAGATAGCACACATACGTCTGCAAGATGTCTGTTAAAGAGCTCTTGATCTGGAAAGCATCTGCTGTGTACAAACGTCTGGCAGACATCTGTAAAATGTCAGTTTTACATCCATTCTAAATCACAAACATCTTAAAGACATCTAATAGACGTCTATATGACATCTGATAGGAAACGTCCGATAGATATATTGCAGATGAGCAAACTACATTTTGCAGACGTCAAATAGACATCTCCGAGATGCACATGTGCTATCAGGGAAGTATTCAAGTAGCTTAGATAGCACACGTACGTCTGCAAGATGTCTGTTAAAGATCTCTTGATCTGGAAAGCATCTGCTGTGTACAAACGTCTGGCAGACATCTGTAAGATGTAAAGCATGCATTCTAAATCATGAACATCTAAAAGACATCTAATAGACGACTATTTGACATCTGATAGGAAACATACAATAGACATATTGCAGATGAGCAAACTACGTCTTGCAGATGTAAATGCAGGCGTCAAATAGACGTTTCTGAGATGCACATGTGCTATCAGGGCTAGCAAGTATTTTGAGAGGTTTTTAGACAAGCGAACGCCAAAATCCAGAATTGCGTCTGACAAGTTCATCCGCTTCGTCTTGCAGCACAAAGCGCTGTAAGGTCCTTGTCACACTGAGTTCACAGAAATTTGTGATTTTCTTTATAATACGTGGCTCCAGCAATGCTTGCAAAGCACCAAAGTTTACTGACATCCTGAAGAAAATCCTGCAGCTCATTAATAAGGAGGTGCGCTTAAAAAGCATTCTCTCATTCCTTTCCATATCTTATAATGTCCTTTCCTTTCTCTTTTTATAAAGAGTGTGGACAACCAAATCATCCTTGCTGCTAAAAGATGCAATTTTTTTTTATTTATTTTTTGCAACAGAAGAATTAATATGCATCGGATTCAGTGTGCAATGACAAATTTTTAGGATTATGAATATGACAAAACATATACGTCAATTTCGGACTCAGTGTGCAAAGACCTTTAAGCCAGATCCGAGACAGTTGGCATCAACTCTTGTCTCTTTGTCTTTCAGAGGTTTGATTCGGTCACTGACATCATCAAGTTCCACTCCATTTTTCCCATCGTTCTCGTTGACGGGCGGAAACCTTCAGCGGCAGCCAATCAGAGGAAGCAGTGTGTGCTGATGTATCCAATCACGAAGCAGGACCTGACAGAGCTGTTGACATAAGAGCAAATACAGACAAACCGCAACATCTCCTGGATGCTTAACTGACGTTTTCACTTTATAAGACATTTTTAGTGATGTTTGACTGGTATGGACTCAAAAAAAACAAAGAAACATCAATAGTTTTTGTTTATTAATGTGTCTGTGTAGTAATCAGATATCTAAAGGATTCAGTATTTTTGACATTTTAAAACAAACATGTAAAGTGCATGTGAAAATTTGGCCGAATGCAGAGACATAACAACGTTTAATCCGTTTCAATTTTTATTTAATCACACTTAACATTTTCTGTCCTTTATGAATAATTTAAAAATAGATATTATGCTCCTAAAGCCTTGAAGAACAATTTATACAGATTATAGTTTGACATACTCATGACACACATTTAGTTTGTCTTTAAAAACAAGCAGATGCCCTACAGTTCAATTGTAACTTTACATAACGTCAACAGTAATAAAAGAAAACAGTTTAGTGGTTTGATCATGAGGTAGGTTTACAAAGATAAACACATCAAACTGTCTCGACTCATGTACGTGTGTGCTGTAGTTTGCGGTGAAATACTGAGAATTTATATACGCAAACCTTTTGTTTGTTTGCAAAAACACTTTTACTGTACGGCGTACGTTTGAATTTCACAAATGAGAAAGCCTCACCCAAAAAAGACCATGTGTGCGATTGTGGACTCAAACCAAACATCACCAGTGAATCACCGCACCCCAATCAGAAAAGATTCACTTCAACACTGATGCTAACATGCTCGTAATGTGATTTAAAAATAAAAGTAGACAACATGAAATTATTTCAGGGAATGTGCTTCATGTGAACATCTGTAAGACGTATGCATCTGTCTGAAATGATCCTGTACAGTGATGACAAATAACACAACGTCCTAAAACAGACATCTTCTGACCTTCTTAAGAATAACTTCTACATATTGGCAGTTCAGTTTTCAATTTTTTGTTAAAAAAAATCTCTGTATATATACATATATATGAGCATGTCTGTCATTGCAGCTGTCAAGTGGGCCATGGCAGGACTGGGTAAGTAATGTTGAAAAAGTTCATGTTGAAATAAAATGTATTCCCAAATATTTACTGGCACTGAACTACCATCATCCACCAACCAGCTTTATTACCGTTAAACTTTAAAAATATCTCCTACTGGTTTTCTAAAATGGCACTGTGATAAAAAAATCAATAGAAGCATGACGTATCTACAAGGGAATGTAGCTGTTTTTATGAGAAGGGTTTCTCCGAGACTCCCTTTAGCAAGAACTCGATTACCTGATACTTCTGTCCATGAACTTTCTTGAGTTTCATCTTGAATGAAGGCTGTTTCCTCACCGTTGGTTCTCTCTGTTCCCGCTCGTGATCCACTGAACCAATCCACTTATAGTTCTTGAAAGTTTGGACGCCAACATTGACCTTCTGAATTGAAGGATTCGGGTGGTTCAGAACCACCACCGGCTGGTTCGGGCCGGGAAGCTTGACGCGCTGATCCGCTTTCAAAGGAGTTAACCTCAGTTCTTCGTGACCTTTGGTTGAGAGACGAGGAAGGTCCATCCCAACCGACGATGACCTGCGTTTCTTGACTTTTCTCTTTTCCTTCTTGTGTTTTTTACGTGGTGGCGAGTCTTGGCGCTTCGCTTCGCTTTCACAAACGTTTCTCTTTAGTATCAGCTTGATGGCCACTTCAGGACCGCCGGAAACGTTCTGCTCGCTGAGGGTGCAACAGAGAACCGGTCGCGCGGTCAAACTCTCCTCTCGTGCTGGTGCTTCTGGAAGCTTCTCGGTGGGTTCCAACAAAGAACTGGGAATCCTGAATAAGGCTACTTTTGGGTACATGTTGGAAACACAGGAATGCTTTTGACACCCATCCAAGTTCCTTCCAGGATCAAGTTCAGAATTTCTCTTGTCGTCTTTGTTTGTTGGAACAACGCTCTGGTTTGGCACAAACACTGGTTGAGTCAAATTCTGAGCTTGTTTTGGATGACCTGTGTTTAGGGTTTTCACAGATTTTTTCACTTTTCCACGAGTCTTAGATATTGCAGAGCCTTCGCTGGTCTCATCCTCTGTCTTTGTATCTTTGAGACCCAAAGAAGCACCTTTGGGTTTCTCCTCCCCTTCCTCCTTTTTAATCAGAATGCTACAGACCAGCGATTGCGCTGCACTCTTCACCTCGTCCTTCGGCTCCTTCATTGCCACCGTCCAGCGTTGAGTTTCTGGTGAGGACTTTGACTTGCTTTGAGTTGGCATAGGTGTGGGACAAAGAGAGAAAACCGATGAGATCACAGGAAGGCTTTCGGAACTTAATTTTGGAGCCTCGAGCGTGATGATCTCTGGATCCTTGCTCTTCGGGTTGCGCTTGATCCTGGCTGGTGTCTCTGAAGAACACTGTGGTTTGTGTGCTGATTGAACAGTCTTTGTGACACTCTGAACATTGCTGCTTGTTGATGACTGCTGCTGTTTGACCTTGTGAGATGCTGAAGACGTAGAGGGGCTGGCCGGGCACCCTTTGGCAACTTGACATTTGAAGGACAGCTTGCCTCCAGTTGCGGCTGGTGAAGGTTCATCCACGCTGCTCTTCTGGTTTTGTGGGATTCCACTGGGTGGGATCAACCGTAGCTCCAGCTCACGAGTCCCATTGACGTTTTTCACCTCGACCAATTCCACCAAACACCCAGCAGGGATATTGATCTCCTCTGGACAGGACACGGTCAAAGGCTTGTTGTGTTGGATCGGCTGGTTCAAAGGTGCTAGCAGTTCCACTTGGACACTGGATAAGGGGCTGGATGTCTCCACAGGTACACTAGAGTTCATTCTTAACTGGTTGCTCTTTTCTCCACTGGAGTGCAGTGGAGTTTTGATTGGAAATGGTTTCTGAGTCCTAACGTTAGTCCCTGTTGTGGACTGACCAGCCCTTTGATCCATCTGGATATTCCTCTTGGATAAAGGCGTATTGAGCAGTGTTCTAAGTGGAGTGTTCAACTCAACAGGTGCTCGGACCTGGACTCTGGGAATGGTTTTTGCAGCTAAGGCCTTTTCCGGAAAACCAATCCTTGGGCTTTGCTGCGATTCTGCAGAGCTAACTTGGACTCTTGGGAATGTGGCTTTTGGAATAAGTTTTTCAGAAATGGTTCTGCTACTAGTCACCTTGTTCCCGTCGGCACAGAGCAGAGCGTTCGACAGGTTGCCGTTTGCCTCCCGTGATCTTAGAACCACTTGTGGCGCGTTGCCTAATGAGTGACTCGCGCTTGGAGCGCTGCTGGGAGTGGCACCGTTGAACGGAGTCTTAGAAACCGGAACAGCGGATGTTGTATTAGCGATGCACGGCGTCGTGAAACTGTAGGTCATACGTGCACGATTACTCTTGGTTTGGCTCACTGTCTTACCAATAACAGATTGGTTGGGTTGACTTCCGCTGGGGTGTTCGACATGCGAACTGGGAATTGCACAATGGTCGTTTATTTCGGGCCAATCCGAAATCCCGAGATCGTCAGGAACAGATGGATGTCCGTCTGGAGCGGAGACAGTGAAATCGGTTATGAAGCCTTCTTCCGCATTTCTCTTGTGTATGCGAAGAATATGCTTCACCATGTAGTCTCTCCGCACGGCTCCGTACGAGCAGAAGCTACACCTGTACGGATACGAGCCGGTGTGCGAGACGACATGTTTCTGAGACTCCGTTTTTGAATAGGAGACATGGCTGCAGAGCGCACAAGAGAACGTCACCTCCTTATGATGGGACACGTGCCTCTCGAACAGGTCCATGTCCTTGGTGGAAAAGCGGCATTTTGCACAGCACATGCGATCGATGTCTTTTCTAGGTATAGCACTGTCCTTGCTGTTCATAAATGAGATGAAACTTTGTTGTGAACGCATGGTCGAGGCATCAGGTCAACAAAAATCGCAGAAGTTGTCATGCACACTGGCAGTTTCTTCACAAGTAAGGATCCTTTCCTTTTGAGCTCTGTACGCCGTTTGTTTATACCTGCGTTATGGGTGAGAAAAAAAAAGTGTTTCAGGAAATTAGAAATGCATACATATCAAAAATTAGTAATAAAATCAACCTAAAATACTCTCTTTATTTTGTTGTTGTACAACAACTATCATTTATGACCCATGCATTTATAAATTCTTGGAAAAGACTTTGTAAAGAAGTTGTTTCAGGAACAAGTTTTTCTCAAGGGATATTGGAAATCAAAAATATCAAGTGTTTTCACGACATCAATCGGCCATATTGGTAAACAATGCCACTGAACCGAACAAAACTTGCCAATTTTGCTTATTATTGCAGCTGAAAATGGTCAGTTATTGCATGTTTTGAGCTGTATTAATCGGTCGGACTGGGAAAAACATTTAGAGTACTATAGACGGCCAAAAGTTACAAATAACAAATCGAGGAGAAGAGTGTAAAAAAAACTGTCTGAGAAACAAAAGGCGTTTGTGGTTGGCCAAACTGAACTAGGATTTCCAGGGCAAGAATCTTGACAACATTTGTGTTTGTTCTTATAATTTCTGGTCAGGTAGGTGAAGTAAGTTAACCTATTTTCTTAATTAATACTGCTCCTTTTAAAATATTGCAAACTTTCCTGCTTAACAAGTCATTCTCTATGATTAGTATATAGTATATCAATCATGCAATCATCACTTGTTTACATCCAAGTATCTCCAATATGGCTGCGCATCCGGGTAAATGACCAAATGGTGACATACATAAGTTCAAACACTCTATAGAGACCAGATTATCATATAGACTTGGAAATGCAACCACTAACAAACACTTAGCAACCAAACTGAAATTGACTAATAATCACCCAGGGCAATCAGGACTAGGTTTTGCATAGGTTATCAATATACAACAATAGAACATGGTCTGAAATGTACAGCTGGGGTTTACATGTCTAACTCTCTAGCGCCACCATCAGCTTGACGTTTCACTTTTTTAAAAAGCAGATTTTCAGTTTGAAACTTTTAGTATATTATTTGTCCTCCAATTTTGTGCTGCATTCAACAGATTTGAAAGTCTGATGTTTATTTAATTTTCTAGCTTACAGATTTTATCTGATCTTAAAATCTTAAACACTGAATACTTTATGTAGTTTTAATCATATTTATTGGTAAAGTGATTGGTAACAATCAGTGTTGGGGAAAGTTACTTTTAAAAGTAATGCATTGTTTTCTGTTTGAAATAAGATTTTTTTTTTTTTTTTTTTTTTGCCTACCCCATTGGCAGATTATTTTGCTTGTTCTAAGCAAAAACTCACTTAATTTTGTTTTTTTGTTTTTTGTTTTCTGAAAACAAGAAAATAATTATTTACTTGTCTAGAAAATCCTTGTTGATTTAAGAATTGTTTGATATTTTGGCTGGAAACAAGACTTTTTTGCAGAGTGTACGGTTAAATTGGATCAAAGGTCAACAGCAGTCATTGGTTAATAAAGTGGGATTAAATGCATAAAGAAAACAAAAATTAACTAGCCTTAGTTGTTTGAACAAGTAACTCCGATATTTTCTTGGAAATGAAAAAGTAATGCGTTACTTTACTAGTTACTTGAAAAAAATTAATATTATTACGCAACGTGCGTTACTTGTAATGCGTTACCCCCAACACTGGTAATAATGACAGTAATAAAAGCTATTTGCAATAAATGCAATTCTTTTGGTTGGATATTTATTCTTTCAACACTGCAAAAACCACACACATTTGCATGCAATATAGCATAAATAGATGAAATTTTTGAGAAAAGAAAAAAGGCAAGGAAAAATTGTGGAATTCCTTCACAAGGACAGGCAGTAAAATTCATTAGGTCTTAACTGCAGTGCATTTGAAATGCACACATCTATCAAAATGAGCATCTCGTGGTTCTTTCAGTTTGCTCCTCATCTCTGCAGATCATCTGCTCTCTCATCAGGAGGAGATTCCTGTAATGACTAGGTAAACAGCACACAGTAATTTCTCCTTCCCCAAGGGGATCTAAAAAAGATGCATTCGCACAGTTCTACCATGCCTCGAGTGTTGCGTGTGCCCGCGACGAGCCGAGCCGAGCCCCGCACGCCGCCGATAAGACGCGCGTACCGCGCAAAAAAAAAACCAATGCGTTAAAACACTGACCTTGCGTTCAAAGCGTCCTCCTTTCAAAACACCGACGGATGCATTCAATTCGTCTTTTCATCCACATTTTCCCACCAGGGTCGCGTACATTGTTTGCTTTCTCCTGCTGTGACCGCGCAGAGTGTGAATGTGGGCGCGGGTGCACGGAACGCGTGACGTGACGCGCGCCTCTGATTGGCTGCCGGCTGCAGTAGAGCTCTACAGCTCACGCGGGCACCCGCATTTCAGAATGCGCAGTGGAGCTCTCGACCCAAAAACACGATGTTGCACGTATTAACCATGATTGACGATAGCAAATGTATCTCAGAGCTTTTGTTGTAGTGAAATACCGTCTGGTTTGGTCAGCAAATGAATCTCACCCTGTAGTCTGTAGATTTATCACCACTCTTGAGCCATCTGGTTGCATAACATGAGGCAAGATGGCGGTCATGAAAAGCAGACAGCAGCAGGACAGTTATGTTGTGTTAGTGTGTCCACTTGTGTTCACATTCATTCTAGTTTACAGAACAAACCTAACACGCTCTGGGGGTTATTATTTAATGGTTCTTAGTGATATAAAAAAAATATTTATATATGCATATATATATATATATATTTGGTGTTATTGGCCACACCCATTTATAAAAAAGACAAGGAATTTTAAAAATCAGCAGCAGTGATGGTTATATATGACACATTAAGGACACCTAAAGATAAACAATCCCACATTTAAACCCATATGCTGGTTAGGTAGGTTTTGATGCTGATATGCTGGTTTAAGATGGTCCTTTGCTGGTTTATGCTGGTCCTTTTGCTGGTTTAAGATGGTCCTTTGCTGATTTAAGATGGTCCTTTGCTGGTTTAAGATGGTCCTTTGCTGGTTTATTCTGGTCCTTTGCTGGTTTAAGATGGTCCTTTGCTGGTTTATGCTGGTCCTTTGCTAGTTTAAGATGGTCCTTTGCTGGTTTAAGATGGTCCTTTGCTGGTTTATGCTGGTCCTTTGCTAGTTTAAGATGATCCTTTGCTGGTTTAAGATGGTCCTTTGCTGGTTTATGCTGGTCCTTTGCTGGTTTATGCTGGTTCTTTGCTGGTTTATGCTGGTCCTTTGCTAGTTTAAGATGGTCCTTTGCTGGTCATGTGCTGGTCCTGCACCAGTATAAACCAGCAAAATCCAGCATACCAGCATATACTGTTTTTTTCAGCAGGGTAGCAATAGCCAAAAATACATTGTATATGGGCCAAAATTGTTGTTTTTTTTCTGTTATGCCAAAAATCATTTGGATATTAAGTAAAGATCATGTTCCATGAAGATATTTTGTAAATTTCCTGCCGTAAATATGTCAAAACTTAATTTTTGAAAAGTAATATGACTTAAGAACTTCACTTGCACAAATTTAAGGGTGATTTTCTTAATATTTTATTTTTTTGTACCCTCAGATTCCAGATTTTCAAAATAGTTGTATTTTGGCAAAATATTCTCTGATCCTAACAGACCATATATCAATAGAAAAAATATTTATTCAGCTTTCAGATGATGTAGAAATCTCAATTTCGAAAAATTTACCCTTATGACTGGTTTTGTGGTCCAGGGTCGCATATGGGATGAATTACAGTGATGTTCTTGTTGTAAAATAGCAGTGGTAGGGAGATTCACAGCAAGTAAAGACAGAAATGTGGCGTAACTCAAAGCAGCACTGAAGCCTAGATTACGCATCTGATCCACCTCAGGCTCTACTACCACAGGAAACAGCTGTAATGGACTACTTGCACAACTACTTCCACGTTCTACTTGTTACAGCTTGGTTGTTTCCGGTCAGAGTTTAGCACACGTACATACCCTGCTGAAAAAAACAGCATATGCTGGTTAGGTAGGTTTTGATGCTGGTATGCTGGTTTTTGCTGGTTTAAGCTGGTCCTTTGCTGGTTTCTGCTGGTGCAGGACCAGCACATGACCAGCTAAGGACCAGCAAAAACCAGCAAAGGACCAGCATAAACCAGCAAAGGACCAGCTTAAACCAGCATAAACCAGCAAAGGACCAGCATAAACCAGCAAAGGACCAGCTTAAACCAGCAAAGAACCATCTTAAACCAGCATAAACCAGCAAAGGACCAGCAAAGGACCATCTTAAACCAGCAAAGGACCAGCATAAACCAGCAAAGGACCAGCTTAAACCAGCAAAGGACCATCTTAAACCAGCAAAGGGCCAGCTTAAACCAGCAAAGGACCATCTTAAACCAGCAAAGGACCAGCATAAACCAGCAAAGCACCAGCTTAAACCAGCAAAGCACCAGCTTAAACCAGCAAAGCACCATCTTAAACCAGCATACCAGCATCAAAACCTACCTAGAACGCAGATTATTACTACATTTTAGGACTGGCATTTCTTTAAAAAAACAATGAATCTCATTCTCTGAGTTAGCATAAATTATCTTCAACCTGCTGAAATGTTACTATAAATATATTTCCTTTCCGTGTGTGCATTATGAATAATAAATAAATATATTTCCCCACTAACCTGCCGCATTCTCATGAATAATATTTTTCTTTCACTGATCATATTTCATACCTGTTGAATGTACAGTTTAAAATGGGTTTAACTGATAAACACCCTTTCGAAAATTACTATAGTAAAAGTGACTTTTTTTTCCGTTTTTACCATTTGTATAACAATACTTTTACTAAAATAGCCTACCATCATTAAACTGTGATCATTGTAGTAAAACTTGAGTTAATTTGTGGTTATATGGTTTAACTTAAATTGCAATTTTGGGTTTTATTTGAAGTAAAACCATGGCTAATTAGTTTGTGTGCATTGGTGTTCTTACTCTGAGCCCCTACTGTTTATTTCATTGTTTAAAACGGCTGAATGCGTGTGCGGTAACTGCCTTATTTAATGATGTTAAGCATTTACATTTTTTTTTTTTAACCGTAATACGTTGGCAGTGGGACTACTTTGAATATTCATATTTTGGCATTAGGCTACAAGCAGTGAAATGATGACAGAATAGTCACTAAACACATTTAATACAGATAAATAAAGGTTTATAATGAGCTTCTTCATCAGATCTCACAAACACTGACACTCTGTGGTGAAACAATCATGTATGATTACCAGCCACCGCTTTCTTAGATCGGTTTATTTTGGGTTAAAACTTCACCTTTCCTTGAGTTTGGAAGATTCTGTAAACCGTAATCACCAAAATATGTCTTCTCCTGTCTCTGAAAATGTCATATTTTTAAGTTTGCGTTTAAGTCAACTAGATGATTACAGCACACTGAAAATGTACAGAACCGGAAATAACCGAGCCGTAACATTTCAAAACGGAAGTGGGTCACGAGGCTCAGTGCAAGTAGTCCATTGCTGTGTAAATGCATTGATGCCACCTCTGAGCAGCATTAAACCGTGTGCCAAGATGTCGCTTCAGAGCCGCCTTTGCAGTATAAAGTTGCACATCTAGCAGCCATTTCTCAACTTAAGTTGCTGTTCCAAGGATGTGTTAAATTAATAAAAAGTGATAGCATAGATTTACATTGTTAGAAAAGATTTATATTCTTTTTAACTATTCATCAAAGAATCATGAAAAAACAATCACAGGTTGCAAAAAAAAAAAAAAGATACTACTGATAATTCTAATAATAAATCAGCATATTAGAATGATTTCTGAAGGATCATGTGACACTTAAGACTGGAGTAACAGCTGATGAAAATTCAGCTTTGCATGACAGGAATAAATTTTATTGGAAAGTACATTAAAATAAAAAAACGTAATTTTATATTGTAATAACATTTTGCAATATTACTGCTTTTTCCTGTATTTTTGATCAAATAAATGCAGCCTTGATGAGCAGAAGAGACTTCTTTAAACAAAACATTAAAAGAGAGGGTGTGTCCAATCTTAAAAGTCAAAACATTGGTGGACTTTTGGATATAGATCTCAACTTACGATGCATGGCCGAATTTCAAAGCGAAAAATCATGTATTCAAAAGTACATAGTAGTACAGTAGTTGCTGTTCCAGGTAAACTCAAGGCTGCTGTAGCACTAAATCCTCATTATTTCAGTTATATGAGCTAGATTTGATTCCTATCCCTGCCAAAAAAAAAAAAACTAAAACCAGCCTAAGCTGGTTGGCTGGACTTGGCTGGTTTAAGCTGGTCTCCCAGTCTGTCCAGCTAAGGAAGTGGTCAGAACCCTTCTAAAACCAGCTTGTTGATCAGCTATGACCAGCTTAAACCAGTTTAGGCTGGGGTTTTTTCAGCAGGGATGATTCTTAGCTGGTTATTTTGAGTCTGCTAAAATGAACTCATCACATCCTAAAGCACAAACAGCATTTCCTTTTATTGCTATACGATGATTCAGCATATACAGCAGGACATAATGTACAGTCAGCATGTACAGTGTGGTCCAGGAGCCTTATATCATCACCCTGATGGGTTATTTTACAAGAATGATCAGCTGAACGTACATTATGTCCCACGTAAGCCTGCTAATACCAAATACATACACACATGGACATGAGATAATGATTTTTATTAAGTTATTCGCCAAGGGTTACGGTCATATTATTCTGAAATATGAGTTTGCTGAATGCTGTAATTGTCTATTCATAAACAAGCATTACAAATCGACATGATACTGAGTTACAAGAAGGAAACACTGGATGACTGCAATAAACTAAATTATTCATTAAATACACAAATAAACATACTTAATTATATATATGTTTATATAAGTTTGTCTCATTTAATGTTTTTAAAAAAGTTTCTTATGCTTATCACGGCTGTTTTCACTTGATCAAAAATACAGAAAAAAAATGTAATATTGTGAAATATTATTACAATGTAAATCAATGTTTTTCTATATTAAAATACATTAAAATTAAATTTATATCTGTAATTAAAGTTGAATTTCCAGAATCATTACTCCAGTCTTCAGTGTCACATGATCCTTCAAAAATCATTCTAATATGCTGATTTATTATCAGTGTTTTAGGACTTTTTGATCAATAAAAGGTTAAAAAAGAACAACATTTATTTAAAACAGAAAGGTTTTCTAACAATATTCACTGCTGTTCAAAAGTTTGGGGTCAGTACATTTTTATTCTTTCTTTTTTTGAAAGAAATTAATACTTTTATTCACCAAGGATGTGTTAAATTAATGAAAAATGAAAGCATAGATTTACATTGTTATAAAAGATCTATATTTTGAATAAATGCTGTTCTTTTTAACTTGTTATTCATCAAAGAATCCTGAAAAAATAATCACAGGTTGCAAAAAAAAAAAAGATATATATATATATATATATAAATAAATTAATAATAATAAATAATAATAATAATAAATAAATAAATAAAAAATATAAATATATATATATATATATATATATATATATGTCAGCACAACTGTTTCCAACATTGATAATTCTAGTAATAAATCAGTATATTAGAATGATTTCTGAAGGATCACGTGACACTTAAGACTGGAGTAACAGCTGATGAAAATTCAGCCTTGCAGCACAGGAATAAATTATATTGTAAAGTATATTCAAATAAAAAACTGTTATTTTATATTGTAAAAACATTTTGCAGTATTACTGTGTTTTTTTCTGTATTTTTAATCAAATAAATGCAGCCTTGATGAGCAGAAGACTTCTTTAACAAACAATGAGAGGGTGTGTCCAAACTTAAAAGTCAAAACATTAGTGGACTTTTGGATATAGATCTCAACTTATGACGCATGGCCGAATTTCAAAGCGAAAAATCATGCGTTCAAAAGTACAAACGCTGAAATCAGTGGACGTTTAAAGACAGCACGATCATCGTTCGCGTTCTCCCGTGCCACGTCACTTCCGGTCGGGCGTGAGCGCGCAGGTCTGATCGAGCCCGAACGGTCTTTACTATATATGGGCAAAGCCGAGCCGTCCGCGCGCCGCCGCCTCTTCCGCGTTCAGCGATCAGCCGGTGACAGAAGCGCACAGATCCGGACGGGCCCGTTTCAGCCGCGTTCAGTCACACAGTCGCCCATTCATTCGTTCACCGGAGGGGAAATAAAGCCGAGATGTCGTACGAGCTCAGTAAGTCAGCAGCCTTTGTCCGTCGGATTCCCGTCAGTGTCTGTCTATGTCTCTCTCTCTATCTCTCTCACTCTGTGTGTGTGTGTGTGTGTGTGTGTGTGTGTGTGTATCCATACACGCAGTAAATGTGTTGCTCATTGTGTGTTTGTGTGTGTATCAGTGTGTGTTTGTTGTGCTAGATGTGGTTGAATTTCATTGTGATGACAGCAGCAGCAGCGCTTGTGTTTACCTGCTCTCTCTCTCTCTCTCTCTCTCTTTCGCTGTGTGTGTTAATGGCCTGTTTCTCTATCGGAAACTGTACTGAAGCATATCCATAGTACTTAAACAAATACTATGGTAATACCATTGTTCATGCTCCAGAAGCGTGGAGCTGTAATGGAGGTTGTGGTGAATGCGTTTAAAAGTGTTTTATGTTTCTAATGCAGAACTAACTGTGACGTAAATCATCGCGAAGAGCGTTAAAACTGTGATTTGTGATCTCCAAACATTGATCAGTGAGTTTGTTTGGGCATCATTATCAGCCTGACACTGATTCAGCCAATGGCGTGCGTTTGGGGCGGGGCTATCAGTTTGACCGGCCAATGGCGGACGGGGGTGTGTTTGAAAAAACGGTCGTTATTTTTGCATAATATAAAATATTTTTACTTTTTTATTTTTTGAGGAGACACTGCAGGTGAATAGGGTTAAAAAACAAAGCAAAACTAATAGTTATCGCCTTACTACCCAGTTTATTGATTACATTGATAACTCCAAACATTTTTTTCTAAAATACCAGGTTTAAATATGCAAATGAGCCAATGTTTATTGAAATATGCACTTATTTTTTATAACTAGTAGAAACATCTAATATTCTAGTTTAATTTTTTGCCATTATTAGAGAAATTTTTACAGAGGGAATTTGGGGGTGTGTCGTTTTGTCACTTCATAATTCAGGAAAACCTTAGAACATACATAAACAGTGTATTTTTTTACAATTTTGTGGGGAATAAAATGTTGCATATACTCAAGCTAATTCTATATGAATAAATCCCTCTGTAAAAACCTTCAGGATATAGTCAGGAATAAAAATGTAAAGTTTGGTGTGGGTCAGTCAGTGTATGAGAAAAAAAACTCATTTTGAGAAAACAGCCTTTAATTATATGTACTGTAATTGAAATCTATTGACACCAATAGATAAAGTGCTTTAAAAGAAACACTTAACAGTGTCTTTTGGGTGTTTTCCTTCCACTAGTCTGAAAACGCACTTTATGAAAAACCAAAAAGCCCAAAATCTCAAATTTGACAGGTGACTAGAAAAAAAAAAAAAAAAACACTATGCAATTTTCTTAACATTTTGTCTTATGAAACATAAAGCCTATCCCCAATGATAACATGTTTAATTTACACTGATGCACGGCTTTAAAACAAAGCAACTTGCAAAAAAGGAACAAAAGTGAATATATTGTGATGTTTTAAATATTAAGCATTACAAAACTGTTGAACTTTCACATAATGTGTATATTTAGCAGCTGTTCATTAATTGTCTCATGCATGTCTGTTTATTTGCATCTCCGGACCACAAAACCAGTCATAAGTCACTGGGGTATATTTGTAGCAATAGCCAAAAATACATTGTAAGGGTCAAAATTATAGATTTTTATTTTATGCCAAAAATCATTAGGATATTAAGTAAAGACCATGTTCCATGAAGATATTTTGGAAATTTCCTATCACAGATGTATTAAAACCTAATTTTTGCTTATTAAAATGCATTGCTAAGAACTTCATTTGGACAACTTTAAAGGTGATTTTTCTCAGTATTTTGATTTTTTTGCACCCTCAGATTGCAGATTTTCAATCTTTCAAAATATTGTCCTGTCATAACAAACCATACATCAATGGAAAGCTTATTTATTCAGCTTTGATGATAGTTGATATATAAAAATTGGCACTTATGACTGGTTTTGTGGTTCACGGTCACATATTAAGAATCCTGAGATTGAACTTATTTACTTTTTTACTTAACTGCTTTTGCCTGCAGATTTTTCTGTTTCTTGTCGTTTTCCTTCATGTCAAGTTAACCAAATAGTTTCCAGGGTATATGAAGGTTAATGTTGTTAAACGAACACATCTGATGATTTTACATTGGGAAAAATGATTGCAAGTTTATTCCTATTTAAAACAAAAAATGTTTAAATCATTAGGATTTGTCTGTATTGTATATGTTTTTTGTTTTGTTTGTTTTTTACTTTATTGTAAAATGTTCAAGCAGCTACTTTTTTAGTACTTTGTTTATATATATATATATATATATATATATATATATATATATATATATATATATATATATATATATATATATATAATATTTATTTGTTTTTTTTTATGATTATTATTATTTTTTTTTTTTCCATGAACCTCTTAGAAGTCATAAGAAGTTTCTTTTAGAATTTATTTTGAGAACTTAATTTTTTTTCTCTTCCCACAGAGAGCGTGTTCGCCAGCCTTCCTCACATGGAAAGGGGCGTGGCCAAGGTACTGGGCGGAGACCCCAAAGGGAACAACTTCCTGTACACCAACGGCAAGAGCGTGATAATCAGGAACATCGAGGTGAGATGATTCAGATTCAGACGATGAAAGCAAAATGTTTCGAAAATTGTTCTCAGTTTGTCAAAACAAGGAAGAATTGTGTTCATCGTAACACATGTAGTTTATAAAAGAGGTTTAAAGCAGAAGTTTAATCGCTTTCTTTACACATATTTTTGTATTTATAAATTGGGAAGTTGTGATTATAGTGTCAGGCTCAATCACTTTGGAGGAAGACTGCAAGACTGCAACAACTGTACTTCTACAGTTGTTCTATTACATTTATAATGGTTTTATGATCAAAATAAATTTATGATCAACAATACAGATGGTGAATCCAATGTTTTCTTACACGCATGCCTGCAACCTAAAGAAAATTCAGTTTCTCACTCATAATTATGACATTGTGGTGTGTAAATATGATCCTTCTGACACGACTTGAACACTTTACAATTTCTGCAAAAATGATAAACAAGGGTTTGTTTTTGCTTTCCTGTGCTTTTGTTAAATTTATGAAGGTGCAGTAAATTGGTTTTAAATTCTGTTGTAGTTATGCATGTGCAAAATATGACAGCATTGTATATGTGACCCTGGACCACAAAAGAGAGATTTATACATCTGAAAGCTGAAGAAATAAGTTTTCCATTGATGTGTGGTTTTGTTAGGATCAGACAATATTTGGCTGAGATACAGTTATTTGGGTGCAAAAAACTAAAAATATTGAGAAAATCGCTTTTAAAGTTGTCCAAATGAAGTTCTGGCAATGCACATTACTAATTAAAAATTAAGTTTTGATATATTTACAGTAGGAAATTTACAAAATATCTTCATGGAACATGATCTTTACTTAATATCCTAAAGATTTTTGGCATAAAAGGAAAATTAATCATTTTGACCCATGCAATGCATTTTTGTCTATTGCTACAAATATACCCCAGCGACGTAAGACTGGTTTTGTGCTCCAGGGTCACATATTAGTTATTGTAAATGCAATTTAAAAAATAAATGAATACATTTACTGTCCATACAAATGCGGCAGCAATGTTAAAAATGTTACAGAAATGTTACAAATGCTGCACACAGCAATGCACCAAATGTTAAAAAATGTATGTTTCCCATTCATTTTGTGCATTAACATGCATTCAGCTTGTAAATGCAGTCTTTGAGGCATGCCTTGAGTATTTCATTGCTGATGAAGGAGCTGAAGTCAGTATTTTATTTTTTGCAAACTAAGGCGTCAGTCACCTTGAATCCTGTAAAGCGTCTGGTTATACAGTGTTTATGCTGCGTGTGGGTGCATTTTCTCACTGTCTGTTCACTGTGTTTTTAAAGTATTCACATTTAAATGCACTCTTTCCTCCAGAACCCAGCGATCGCGGACATCTACACCGAGCATCCTCATCAGGTTATCGTGGCCAAATACGCTCCCAGTGGATTCTACATCGCGTCCGGCGGTGAGTGCCGCTCCGTCTGTTTGTGCTGATAAACGATAAAAAATACAGTGATAACGATGATAAGCTCTAGGCATTTTTACACAATATGGATTAATAGAAGAGCCAATCACACAGCAGAAATATGCGACAACAGCCAATCAGCGTGCAGCTTTTAACGTTCACCTCAAAGTCGTTTGTTCGAGGACGACAAAAATGAGTGGAAGCAGCGACGAAAGTGAAACTAACCTCCAGTTATTATCCAAAAATGATGAAATTGTTGACAAAAAGGCAGCACGAATTCAGTTATATGGAAGTGGTTTGGCTATTGGAAAAGCGACGAGGCGCAGATTAAAATGATCTGTAAAATCTGTAAACGTTTTACAGATTATGTGCACTGGCTAGAAATAGTTTTGTTTTATGTTATAGTTTTATTTTGCACATTTAATCTAATCTAAAAAAACGGATGAATAGAAGTTGAATATATTTATGTTTACATTTTGCACATTTAATCTACAGTCATGGCCAAAAGTTTTGGCACTGACATACATTTTGTTTTGCAAAAGTTTACTGCTTCAGCATTTGTAGATTTGTAGTTTTCCACATGTTTCTATGGTATACTGAAAAACAATAAGCATATTCAAGTCAAGTCAGCTTTATTTATATAGCGCTTTTTACAATACAAATTGTGTCAAAGCTTTACAGTATCAAATAGGAAAGTAATATATCAATAATGCAAAAAGAAACCGTAAATGATTTTAGGTAGAGGAAATAAATCAGTAGTTCCAAATTAATAAATTGAATGTCCCAAATTAATTGGATTAATATTATAAGTTTATTGGCAAAAAATTAGTCAAAACACAAAATGTATGTCACTGCCAAAACTTTTGGCCATGACTGTACCTCTTAAAGCCAGACAAGAAAATAAAATGTAAAAGTTTGACAAATTGTGTGCAATTTCTGGTTGTATAGTTTTCTGTTTACATTTTGCACATTTAATCTAGCTCTTAAAGCCAGACGATGAACAGACTTGTCTTTCTGGAAAAGAAAAAAAACTTTAATTGTGTTACTTACAAATTATGTTTACATTTTGCATATTTACTCTTGTCACACCTTTTAGTTTTTAATTTATTTAATAAATTTATTTATAAACTACTCTTTAAAATGTAATTCATCAACCCTCCAATTTGTGTGGCTTCAGTCATAGTTAGGATACATAGCTGGCAGAATTAATAGTTTATATATCAGAATATATTTTGTTATCGATCAATATTGGAAAAAATTATTGAGATTGCATTTTTGCCATATCGCTCAGCCCTATTGATTGCGTCTGTTTCTCCGCAGATGTGTCAGGGAAGATCCGTATCTGGGACACGACGCAGAAGGAGCACCTGCTGAAGTACGAGTACCAGCCCTTCGGAGGGAAGATCAAGGACATCGCCTGGACCGAAGACAGCAAGAGGGTCGCCGTCGTGGGGGAGGGCCGAGAGAAGTGAGTGACAGCCACAGGCCACGCCCCCCAGGTGCTCAAAGTAGAGGTTGACCGGTGTATCGGTTTTGCTGATTAATCGGCACCGATAGTTGATTGGCGGTTATAGACAAAAATCCATGCCGATGGTTTTTGCGGGTCTCCGCTGTCATTATACAATATGAGAACCTTAGATATGTATGATGAGAGCAGCCTCTAGAGGCGGGAATCACTGAAAATAGCTTGAGAGCAAATCTCTTAAAGGAACACTCCACTTTTTTGCAAATAGGCTCATTTTCTGACTCCCCCAGAGTTAAACTGATGAGTTTTAGCGTTTTCGAATCCATTCAGCCGATCTCCGGTTCTCACGGTAGCCCTTTTAGCATAGCTTAGCAGAAATCACTGAATCGGATTAGACCATTAGCATCGCGCTCAAAAATAAAACCAAAGACTTTCGATATTTTTCCTATTTAAAACTTGACTCTTCTGTAGTTATCGTGTACTAAGACCGGCAGAAAATGAACAGATGTGATTTTCTAGGCTGAAATGACTAGGAACTATGCTCTCATTCTGGCGTAATAATCAAGAAAATTTGCTGCTGTACTATGAGTGCACAGGCGCAATGATATTACGCAGCACCTGAATGTAGTCCCCAATAATATGACTTTTTTCAAGTAACTAGTAAAGTAACGCATTACCTTTTCATTTCCAAGAAAATATCTGAATTACTTTTTCAAAAAACTAACGGCAGTTACTTTTTGTTTCCTTTATGTATTTAATCCCATTTTATTAACCAATGACTTTGCTGCTGACCTTTGATCCAATTCAACCGTACACTGAAAAAATACTGTTCTTACTTACATTTTTTGTTGTTTCCAGCCAAAAATTCCTAAATCAAGAGGGATTTTCTAGACAAGTAAATAATTATTTTCTTGTTTTCAGAAAAAACAAGTCAAAATTAAGTGAGTTCTTGCTTGGAACAAGCAAAATAATCAAACAGAAAACAAGATTATTTTGCTTACACCATTGGGAGATTTGCAAAAATACACAACTTTGAAAAGAAAATCATTTTTTTTAAGCAAAACTTGCTTTTTATTAAATAACATTTGTGCTTTTTTTCTCATTGCTGAAGAGTGTTGAACTTTCTTTTCCTACAGTTCTACTGTACAGACGTCAATTTAATTTTCCTTTAGCCTTAGGCTTATTCACTTCATTGCATTTTGGTGTGAAAGGGCTTTTACATTTGATAAGAATCAAACATTTTAAAAACAAACAAGCAAGCCCTGCCCAGATTTAAAAAGTAACGCAAAAGTAATGTAACACATTACTCTCCATAAAAAGTAACTAAGAAACGTAATTGGTGACTTTTTTAGGGAGTAACGCAATATTGTAACGCTTTATTTTTAAAAGTAACTTTCCCCAACACTGGTATGGTTCTTTAAATTCTGTTCTGCTTTGTAAGTGGCTTTGGATAAAAGCGTCTGCTAAATGTCTAAATGTAATGTAAATGTAAATAGTAGACCACTGTTTTAGTTTCCATTCACTGTCCATTTTAAAAACTATCTGTCGATTAATCGGTATCGGCCAGTGTGGTCCAACCTAGCTATCGGTATCGGTTACATACAATATCGGTTGACCTCTAGTTGAAAGCCAGCATGCTCATGTTGTCCCATGTGTGTTTTCTCACAGGTTCGGTGCCGTGTTTCTCTGGGATTCAGGCTCGTCGGTGGGAGAGATTGTGGGTCACAGTAAGATCATCAACAGCGTGGACATCAAACAGACACGGCCGTATCGCCTGGTGACCGGCAGCGACGACAACTGCACCACTTTCCTGGAAGGGCCTCCCTTCAAGTTCAAATGCACCATTAGCGTAAGTGCACCTAACCTAATCTGAAACAGGAGCCGGATTCACGAAACATTCTTAAGAAGAAATTTCTTCTTAACTGCCATTTTTTTCTTATTTTCCAAGTGAAGTAAAAAGTTAAGAATATTTTGTATTCCTGAAAATCCTTCTTAAGAATATTCTTATCTTTTTACCTAAGATTGTTCTTAAGACAAAATTGAAGAATAATTCAAATTCTTGAAAAGAATCTTCTTAAAAGCCATCATAAATAACTTCTTAAAGTTCGGAGGATAGCCCCAGACCTGTTTTAAATCCCAAAAAGTATGAATTATTTAATGGATTTATTTCAAGTTAATTGTTATATTTAAGCATTGCAACAGCTAGCTCCATGTAATAGATATTAGGGCTGTTAATAGAGATGTGCAGCAGTTCTCTGAATGATAATGTAAACAATGATCATGATGGGACCCTATTTTTTGCTGACATCAAAACTCAGTAGCAACTCTACAAAGACGAGTCAGATAGTGAGGTTTGGTTGAACATTTGTTATTTTATTTAACCTATAAATACGACATAATCTTGGGCCGTCTTTAGCGCAGATGAATGCGCACATAACGTTAGCGGAAGCGTTCATTCGGATGAGGGGCAAAAACACAACACCAGAATGAATAAAACAGATGGCCGAAGCTTAAGACAGGCTCTTTAAAGGAAACTGTTCAAAAACACGGTGCATTAAAAACGTGAAGCCGAGCGCCAATCAAGATCATGATGAAAACAGGCTTATTATGATTATTAGGATCATTTGCAGAAACCGCAAAAAGACAATCCTAGTGTGCGAGTTTATCGATGCGTCTTCAGTCATGTATTCACACAAATAAAGATGTCATTTTCTTCTTAAGAAAAAATGAAGATGTTCTTAAGAACATATTTGAGAACTTCTTAAAAAATGTTCAAGAATTGCACTTAAGAACATTCTTATGAACTTTTATCTTAAGAAATTTCTTAATTTATTTCTTAAGAAGATGTTCGTGAATCTTAAGAAAATGCCACATCTTTATTTATTTATTTTTTTTATTGTCTTTTTGCGGTTTCTGCAAATGAAGCCTGTTTTCATCACAACCTTGATTGGCGCTCTGCTTCATGTTTTTAATGCGCCGTGTTTTTGAACAGTTTCCTTTAAAGAGCCTGTCTTAAGCTTCAGAGATCTGTTTTATTCATTTTGGTGTTCATCTGAATGAGCGCTTCCACTAACGTTATGTGCGCATTCATCTGCACTAAAGATTGTCGTATTTATAGGCTAAATAAAATAACAAATGTTCAACCAAACCTCACTATCTGACTCGTCTTTGTAGAGCTGCTACTGAGTTTTGATGTCAGCAAAAATAGGGTCCCATCATGAGCGATCATTGTTTACATTATCATTCAGAGAACTGCTGCACATCTCTATTAACAGTCCTAATATCTATTATATGGAGCTAGCTGTTGTAATGCTTAAATATAACAATTAATTTGAAATAACCCAATAAATCCATTAAATAATTCATACTTTTTGGGATTTAAGACAGGTCTGGGGCTATCCGAACTTTAAAAAGTTATTTACAAAGAAGATTCTTAAGAATTTGAATTCTTCTTAAATTTTGTCTTAAGAACAATCTTAGGTAAAAAGATAAGAATATTCTTAAGAATAATTTTCGGGAATACAAAATATTCTTAACTTTTGTCTTAACTTGGAAAATAAGAAGAAAATGGCAGTTAAGAAGAAATTTCTTCTTAAGAATGTTTCGTGAATCCGGCCCCTGGTTATTGCACAATGGGGTGAACATTTAGCTGTTCATAAGGTGGATTGCCTGGGGGAAGAAACTGTTCTTGTGCTGGTCGTCCTGGTATTTGGGCTCTGTAGCGCTGGCCAGATGGCAAAAGTTCAAAGAGGGGGATGGTTTGGATGTGAATTCTTTACGTTATGAACACCTGTGCTCTAGAAACATTCCTCCTCCTTCAGTGTTTGTTTCTCTCTAGAAGTTATGAGCAAAACAATTCTGCTAGAGTTGTGTGAATTATGTCCACATGTTGTTCTTGCATCACTAGTCGTTTGTTTTCAACCATGCAACAGCAGCTCGAGAACAACTTGGTAATTAGTTAAAAATGCATATGCATAAAAAGCATGCTTTAGGCCAAGGTTTGTAATTTATGAAAAAATTGTTCATGTTTTAATCATTTAATAAAATTTACCAACTGCTAAACAGTTCAGTTTGTTGACGAAAGGTAATGGTAACATATTAATGGAAGCCCATTTATGCCACTGAATTTGCAACTTATCTCACAATTCTGACTTTTTTCTCACAATTGCGTGATACAAACTCACATTTCTGATGTTTTTTTTCTCAGAATTGTGAGATATAAACTCGCAATTCTGTGAACATATCAGTCTATTTGTTTTCCTCCTCAGAAATGGTCATTATATATCTGAGAAAAAAGTCAGAATTGCAAGTTTATATCCCGCAATTCTGACTTTATATCTTGCATTTTCGAGTTTGAATCTTGCAATTCAGACACTTTTTTTCTCAGATATATATAATGACCATTTCTGAGGAGGAAACAATTCTAACATTTTTTTTCTGAGAAAAAATGTTAGAATTCAGAGACGTAAAATAGCGAGGAAAAATAAGGTCGGAATTGTGAGATAAAGTCACAATTACCTTTTTTTTTTTTTTTTTTTTCTTTTTCTTTTTTTTTTTTTAATTCAGTGGCGGAAATGGACTTCAATACATATTGCATGCAAGGAAATGGATAAAATGGTTATTTTTAAAATGTTTTATTTTGACTTTGTGGCTGGACAGTAATAATAATAATAATAATATGAATAATAATTATCATTATTATTATTATTATTTATTATTGTTGCTTTTTGTTGTTAATAATTCAAGATTTAAAATATTAAAATAGTTAAAAAATACAAATATATTACTGTGGTAATTTACAAATATACTTTAAAATAAAATAATAAAAAAAATAATATTTGATCATTATAATTAGGGTTGCAAAAAGGCAGCAACATTTTCGGAAGTTTTCTAAAAGTTATTGAAATTTTCTACAATTTTCTGAAAGTTTAAAAAAAAAATTACCAGAATTTCCCCACCTCTTTGCAACCCTAAATATAAATAAAAAAAAATCCTACTATAAGTTAATTTTCAATTCTTTGCTTTCAAATGTTCAAACCCTCAAGCATTCATTTCAGCACAATACTGCTAAAATGCTGTGAACTTCCGTCCACAAAAAAGCTGTAAATTATGCAAATGTGTAAATAAAGAGCGCTGCGGTAGACCTGATGTGTTTATACGGATGGGCCGCTCCTATCCTGAGCGATGGCTATCTGACGTCTGTTCTCAGACCACCAAAGCTCATTTCCTCCATCAGCTACACTTACATGATTGTTTATTCAAATGATCAGCTTTTGACCTTAAAGCCCAGAATGAATGTTGTGATGTTTGTTTGTGTGTGCAGGATCACAGCCGTTTCGTGAACTGTGTGCGGTTTTCTCCCGACGGCAATCGTTACGCATCGGCTGGAGCCGACGGACAGGTGAGACGTTCATCTAAAAGATTTAACAGATTCATTCACATTTGTGCATTTGACAGGAACTACTTATGAAGTGACTTGTAGTCAGTGTTGGGAAAAGTTACTTTTAAAAGTAATGCATTACAATATTGCGTTACTCCCTAAAAAAGTAACTAATTGCATTACTTGGTTACCTTTTATTGAAAGTAATACGTTACAATATTGCGTTACTCCCTAAAAAAGTAACTAATTGCGTTCCTTGGTTACCTTTTATTGAAAGTAATGCGTTACAATATTGCGTTACTCCCTAAAAAAGTAACTAATTGCGTTACTCTCTAAAAAAGTAACTAATTGCGTTCCTTGGTTACCTTTTATTGAAAGTAATGCGTTACAATATTGCGTTACTCCCTAAAAAAGTAACTAATTGCGTTACAATATTGCATTACTCCCTAAAAAAGTAACTAATTGCGTTACAATATTGCGTTACTCCCTAAAAAAGTAACTAATTGCGTTACAATATTCCGTTACTCCCTAAAAAAGTAACTAATTAC
Source organism: Cirrhinus molitorella (assembly GCA_033026305.1). Taxonomy (NCBI): domain Eukaryota; kingdom Metazoa; phylum Chordata; class Actinopteri; order Cypriniformes; family Cyprinidae; genus Cirrhinus; species Cirrhinus molitorella. The sequence goes on from CM065129.1 coordinate 38,719,696, forward strand.
GTTACTTGGTTACCTTTTATTGAAAGTAATGCGTTACAATATTGAGTTACTCCCTAAAAAAGTAACTAATTGCGTTACAATATTGCGTTACTCCCTAAAAAAGTAACTAATTGCGTTCCTTGGTTACCTTTTATTGAAAGTAATGCTTTACAATATTGCGTTACTCCCTAAAAAAGTAACTAATTGCGTTACAATATTGCAATACTCCCTAAAAAAGTAACTAATTGCGTTCCTTGGTTACCTTTTATTGAAAGTAATGCGTTACAATATTGCGTTACTCCCTAAAAAAGTAACTAATTGCGTTACAATATTGCGTTACTCCCTAAAAAAGTAACTAATTGCGTTACAATATTGCGTTACTCCCTAAAAAAGTAACTAATTGCGTTACTTGGTTACCTTTTATTGAAAGTAATGCGTTACAATATTGAGTTACTCCCTAAAAAAGTAACTAATTGCGTTACAATATTGCGTTACTCCCTAAAAAAGTAACTAATTGCGTTACTTGGTTACCTTTTATTGAAAGTAATGCGTTACAATATTGAGTTACTCCCTAAAAAAGTAACTAATAGCGTTCCTTGGTTACCTTTTATTGAAAGTAATGCGTTACAATATTGCGTTACTCCCTAAAAAAGTAACTAATTGCGTTACTTGGTTACCTTTTATTGAAAGTAATGCGTTATATTGCTTTTGCATTACTTTTTAAATCTGCTTGTTTGTTTTTTTTTATATAAAAAGTTCAATGTTTAGCAAATGTAAAAGCCTTTTCATGCCAAAATGTGACATTTAAAATAAAAGACATTTGTTAATAAAATGGGATTAAATGCATGTTTAAAAGAAAACAAAAAGTAACTGGCGTTACTTTTTTGAAAAAGTAACAGATATTTTCTTGTAAATGGAAAAAGTAATGCATTACAATATTGCGTTACTCCCTAAAAAAAGTAACTAAATATGTTACTTTTTATGGAAAGTAATGCATTACATTACTTTTGTGTTACTTTTGCATCACTTTTTAAGTCTGGGTAGGACTTGTTTGTTTGTTTTTAATATAAAAAGTTAAATTTTTAGCAAATGTAAAAGCGCTTTCACACCCCAAAGTGAAATGAAGCTGAAGGAAAAGTAAATCGACGTCTGTACAGTAGAAATGTAGGAGAAGCAAATGTTAGTTCATCTAAAGTAAGTTTTGCTTATTGGTACGGTTGAATTTAATGAACAAAGGTCAGCAGGAAAGTCACTGGTTAATAAAATTGGATTAAATGCATAAAGAAAGCAAAAAATTTGTTTTGAAAAAGTAAACTTGTAAATGGAAAAAGTAATGCATTACTTTAGGACATTTTTAAAAATGTTTCTTCTGGAAAGATTTTACAATTTTAGTCACAAATTGGGTTGAAAAATTCTATATGACTTTTATCATTGTTACTATTGTTATATTTAAATTTTGTATAATGATGGTTTTTGTATCTAAATATATTAATTATGAAATGTGAACATTATGTATGTTTTGTTATTTTAAACTGCTGATTTTGTCATGAAAATAGCCATTAGTGCTGACATGGTGTTAAAATACCAGTACATAAATAAATGCATTACTTTATTAGTTACTTGAAAAAAGTAATATTATTACGTAACTCGCGTCACTTGTAATGCATTACCTCCAAAACTTGTAGTGCATTCGCATAGGCGACGATTTGCTAAAAGAATTTAATTGCAATTAATCTTTAGTAATTATTTAACCGCCTGAATATAAATGGCATTTGACATTTAAAAGCATCAGTTTGGTTTGGTTTGTTTGTTTGAATAACTTTCTGTCTCCTGTTCAGATTTTCCTGTATGATGGTAAAACTGGAGAGAAGGTGGGGTCTCTGGGAGGAGAGAAGGCCCATGATGGAGGCATTTACGCTGTGAGTGTCCTTCAGTGTGACTCTGATGATGATGATGATGGTGATGATGTCACTGATAATGTTCCTCTTCCTCAGGTCAGCTGGAGTCCTGACAGCACGCAGCTGATCTCGGCGTCAGGCGATAGGACGGTCAAACTGTGGGACGTGGGCAGCGGGACGGCCGTCACCACCTTTAACCTGGGCTCAGACGTTCTGGACCAGCAGCTGGGCTGCTTATGGCAGAAGAACCACCTGCTCAGCATCTCTCTGTCTGGATACATCAACTACCTGGACAAGAACAACCCAGACCGGCCGCTGCGCACCATCAAGGTGAGACGCCGTCTGCTGGTTCGACTGGACAGCAGGGTTAATTTTGTTAGACGAAAACGAACGATAACGAACTAAAATTCTTCTTGAATGACAAAAACTATGACAAAAATCTACTGGCATTTTCGTCAACGAATAATAACGAGACAAATGTTAGGGAGGGACGATTTGGAAAGAGATTCATTCAGAAAAATCTGATAGATGTACAAACTGGCGGGACACAAGCTGAAATACACTTGCTGCACGTCTAATAAAACACTCAGAAATGTGAATATGTGGGAGAAGTGCAGACATATGGATAAATCTGACGACGCAAGAGAGAACTCAATTGGGTCTTGTTTTCTGAGACACCGAAGCAAACACACAGAAAACACACCTCACACTCTTTCACTTTGCAACTGAGAAATACACACAAAATGATCTGGAATTGTCCGTTTTGATGAGTATTCACATAAACACAACCGATTACGTCTGAAATGAACGTAAACAGTTGAGAGAAAGTGCATCAGTGCATTGCATTGGGTTTTAAAGGGACAGCAGCCACATTTAGTGTCTATTGAGTCACTGATGTTCATCAAGCAACAAAAGACAGACAGAAAACCACTCACTGCTCTTGACTGAAGCCCTAAAGATGAATCTAAATTCATTTATAGAAATAAACATGTCTGTCTGAAAGAATGAAGAATATGGTAAACAAGTGACTATAAAGAATGCATCATTAGCCGATATAACCATTGAGATTACATTCAGAAGAAGACCATGTTCTTTATGAGAAGTGGTTTTATTTCATTTTAATATTAAGGCGTGTTGTGGATCACCGCAGTTAAATTGTGTTTATCATGATTAAACCTATATGATGAGTTTGGGAAATTTTAGAGAAATGCTTAAATGCATTGCACTGTAAGTAAACCCATTAGATTTTACTGTAGATTTAGTCGACTAAAACTAAAAACAATTCGGATGACTAAAATATGACTAAAACTACATTGCATTTTAGTCAAAAGACTATGACTCAAACTAAATCAAAATTTGCTGTTAAAATGAACACCGCTGGGCAGCGGCTGCTCTGAGATCAGCGGAGTAATGCTGTTATTACTGTGTTTTATCAGGGTCACACCAAATCCATCCAGTGCCTGACGATCCATAAGGCGGGCGGCCGATCCAGCATCTACTCAGCCAGCCACGACGGACACATTAATATCCTTCAGTCAGTGAGGAACATGACGTTATTGAATATGCCACAGAGTGCAGTTAAAATGACAGCACAGGCTGTATATCAGGGCAGAAAATATGAGTTTTTAGTTTCATATTTAAAGCATCATTTAATTTAAAAAAATCATTAAATCTCATAATTCTGCAGTGTAAAAGCACTCAAGATGCATCCCAGGGCACATCAGATATAGCTTCTGCAGTTCAAAGATGGATTTTTGATATGGATTTCAGTTTATTTACAGCTTATTTGAAATGAATTTGATTAAAATGTAAGAATTTGACATAAAAGATGATGCATATGTCTAAAAATGACGGTATAAATCTAAGTGTCACCTGGAAATCAGTTTTATGTGGCATATGTAGTGAACTGACCAGCAAACAGAACGTGAATTTATTGAGTCCGCTGTTTATGAGCACAAAAACACACTTAATTGCATTTGTCTAATTGCAGTTAGAGACAAAATCCCAGAATATCTTAGAGTAGGGATGCAATATTGACAAAAAAAAATTACATCTAAATATTTTCATTCTTACCATGGGCATTTTTTTTTTTTTTTTTTACCTTTTTAAGTTTTGTTTTTTTGTTTTGTTTTTCTAAAAGTGTTCAATTCAAATTTTTACATTTAGTCAGGGCTGTTACCAAGCAAATGAAATCAGTATTGACCAAATTCATCTTAGCAATGCAGAAGAAACACAGAAACTGCATCTGTGTCTGCAAAGTGGCATTTAATTGTATTTACACACTGTTTAAAGGATTACTCCACTTCTAGAATACACATTTTGTGATAATTTACTCAGCCCCATATCATCCAATATATTCATGCCTTTCAAGTTTTTTTTTTTTTTGAGGAAAACATTCAGTGCTGTGGCTGTTTGGAGGTTTGAATGATTATTTTTGCCGAAATTTGAGCAACAATAATAAATAGCTTCTTGTTTATTGAATAGGGATGTGACGAGATCTGTGTCTGGCGAGAACATGATAGTATGTGCAGTTTACATTAGAGCTGCACGATTAATCCTAAAAAGATTGTGATCTCTGTACGAACTCCAACGCAATCTTTCAATCGCATAATGATCATTATTTCTGTGTTACGGACATTTAAATAACAGAAGTACTAGAATAAAGTTTATAGTTTGGGGAAGATGTCTATAATAGCGATAAAACTAAAGTATTTTAACACGTGTGTATTGTAATGTTTATCCTCTTCCACCAGGAGGTGGCGACAAATGCACGTTTAAAAACGCATTTATCAATGAATCATTCATGCAGGAGACTCCAATAGTGAATTAAGTCTTTATTAATTAATTTGATCGAATATATTTATATTTTTAAAAGACTTCAGCAATGAATGTTGTGTCAGAATCACTAGTAAAAATTTCTAATCTAATCTTTTTTTTCTTCAGAGTCATGAGAGAATCGTTTTTTTTTTTTTGTTTTGTTAAATCCGGTTTTTTAATTTTTCCAGAATCACGTAGCACAAGTTTACATGTTTATTACTGCATATAATTCATTAAAATAAATTTAAATTTCATAAAGTACAAGTTCATATCAAAATGCACCTATATTTTTTTGTTTCTCAGTTGAATAAAATATTTTTTTTTCTCTCTCTCTCTCTTTATATATCAGTTTTAAAAAATATATAAAAAAATATATATAAAATTTGTAATCGTGCTGATTTTTGAAGAAAAAACTGTTAACTATACAAAATTATATAAATCTATACATTTTCTGTCCCCATATCTTGAATTATAAATGTGCACCCGCACTAGTCTGACCTCAGTAGGTGTGTTTTGTTTGCTTTTCGCGATGTGCTCTATTTACGATATGATCGCAGACGATAGATATCGCACACCCCTATCGCAGAGATGTGAAACGCATTACTTTTTCAGTCCCAAGAATATATCTGAGTTACTACTTCAAAAAACTAATGCATTTAATCCCATTTTATTAGCCAGTGACTTTGCTGCTGACCTTTGTTTTCTAAGTAAGTAAAATACTTTACTTACTTAGATTTTTTGTCTTGCTTCCAGCCAAAATATAAAAAATTCTTAAATCAAGAAGGATTTTCTAGACAAGTAAATAATTATTTTCTTGTTTTCAGAAAAAAAACAAGTCAAAATTAAGTGCGTTTTTGCTTAGAACAAGCAAAATAATCTGCCAATGGGGTAAAAAAAAAACTTATTTTAAATAGAAAACAAGATTTTCATTGCGAGATTATTTGGCTTTTTTTAGGGAGTAACTCAACATTGTAACGCACTACTTTCCATAAAAAGTAACTAAGTAACGTAATTAGTCACTTTTTTTAGGGAGTAACGCAACATTGTAATGCACTACTTTCCATAAAAAGCGACTAAGTAACGTAATTAGCGACTTTTTTAGGGAGTAACGCAACATTGTAATGCACTACTTTCCATAAAAAGCGACTAAGTAACGTAATTAGTGACTTTTTTAGGGAGTAACGCAATATTGTAACGCACTACTTTCCATAAAAAGCAACTAAGTAACGTAATTAGCGACTTTTTTAGGGAGCAACTCAATATTTTAACGCACTACTTTCCATAAAAAGCAACTAAGTAACGTAATTAGTGACTTTTTTAGGGAGCAACTCAATATTTTAACGCACTGCTTTCCATAAAAAGCAACTAAGTAACGTAATTAGTCACTTTTTTAGGGAGCAACTCAATATTTTAACGCACTACTTTCCATAAAAAGCGACTAAGTAACGTAATTAGCGACTTTTTTAGGGAGTAACGCAATATTGTAACGCACTACTTTCCATAAAAAGCAACTAAGTAACGTAATTAGCGACTTTTTTAGGGAGCAACTCAATATTTTAACGCACTACTTTCCATAAAAAGCAACTAAGTAACGTAATTAGCGACTTTTTTAGGGAGCAACTCAATATTTTAACGCACTACTTTCCATAAAAAGCAACTAAGTAACGTAATTAGTCACTTTTTTAGGGAGCAACTCAATATTTTAACGCACTACTTTCCATAAAAAGCGACTAAGTAACGTAATTAGTCACTTTTTTAGGGAGTAACGCAATATTGTAACGCACTACTTTCCATAAAAAGCAACTAAGTAACGTAATTAGTGACTTTTTTAGGGAGCAACTCAATATTTTAACGCACTACTTTCCATAAAAAGCAACTAAGTAACGTAATTAGCTACTTTTTTAGGGAGTAACGCAATATTGTAACGCATTACTTTTAAAAGCAACTTTCCCCAACACTGCTGACGACAAAATGTGGCGCTACTATAATTTATTATAATCTTATAATTTTATTCTGATAAAATAATAAGCTGTGTTTTTGTGCTGAGTGTGTCTGTCCTTAACCTGATCTGCACATTACTGGGATTCGGAGAGCGGTGAGAACGAGGAGTTTCTGGGTAAAGGACACTCAAACCTGGTGTCCAAGATGGCGGTGGACGATTCTGGCCGTCTGGTGACCTGCAGCATGGATGACACCGTCCGCTACACCGACCTGAGCAAGAAAGAGTACAGGTGAGCGTTACACACACACGCATACAGCAGCACACCTGGGGCTGTACACTAGGGCTGTGCTGATAAACGTTGTCACATCAAATCACGATAAAATAGTCATGGCCAAAAGTTTTGGCAGGGACATAAATTTTGTGCTGGAAAACCTTGAAAATGCACCTTGAAAGTGCTAGCAAAGTGCTTGAATTTTACTTTGGAAAAGGTGTAAGAATGCTGGTTTTTGCCATATCACCCAGCCCTTCTGTACACCTGCTGAAGCTCATATGTTCTCTCTCTCTCTGTGTGTGTGTGTGTGTGTGTGTGTGTGTGTGTGTGTGTGTGTGTGTGTGTGTGTGTGTGTGTGTGTGTCAGTGCGTCTGATATAGTGAAGATGGACATGCAGCCCAAGTGTGTAAGCGTGGGTCCAGGAGGTCTCGCTGTCACCGCGTGTATCGGACAGGTACAGAAACACACACACTCTCACCAGTGATGGAAATAACAGTGTTAATGACTAATCAAACCAATTACTGTTTTCCCTGTTAAAACATCATTAGCATTACTGACAAACAGTGTTGAGGGAAATGCATTACAAGTAATGCAAGTTACATAATATGACTTTTCAAGTAACTAGTAAGGTAACGCATTACTTTTTCATTTCCAAGAAAATATCTGAGTTACTTTTTCAAAAAACGCCAGTTACTTTTTGTTTCCTTTATGTATTTAATCCCATTTTATTAACCAATGACTTTGCTGCTGACCTTTGATCCAATTCAAGCGTACACTGCAAAAATACTTACTTTAATTCTTAACTTTTTTTTGTCTTGTTTTCAGCCAAAAAGTCAAAAACTACTTGAAGCAAGAAGGATTTTCTAGACAAGTATATAATTATTTTCTTGTTTTCAGAAAAAAAAAACAAGTCAAAATTAAGTGAGTTTTTGCTTAGAACAAGCTAAATAATCTGCCAATGGGGTAAAAAAAAAAATCTTATTTCAAACAGAAAACAAGATTTTCATTGGGAGATTATTTTGCTTGTTTCAAGCAAAAAGACTTTATTTTGACTTGTTTTCAGAAAAAAAGAAGAAAATCTAGAAAATCCTTGTTGATTTTAAGAATTTTTAGAGTACAGAATACAGAGATTAATGTAAAAATGCTAAATCAAGGATAATTTTTTAAACATTTAAAAATTAAAAAATGAACCGTGCTCGTATTTTTCCGGGGTTTTTTTTTTTTTTTTTTTTTTTTTCTGTTATAAAAAGTGACTTACTTTTTTTTTTTTTTTTTTTTTTTTTTCATTAGAAGTGAAAAGCATACAATGTGGAGTTAAAACAGAACACAAAAGCACTAACAACAACAAAAAAACAAAACAAAAAATGTAATAATGATAATAACAATGACGATGGGCAATGGTAGTAAGCAATGATGAGCAGAAATGACAAAAAACTAATAGTCTAAACATTAAAGTGTTAATAGTATGTATAATAATAATACTCATATTAGTAATACTAAGTATGCTGATGATAACAGGAAAATTTTGTGTTGACAGCAGCAATAATAATAATAATAACGACATTCATAATAGTAATACTAAAGATGTTGATAACAGTAGTGATAACAGTAATAATAATAATAATTATTATTATTATTATTATTATTAGTATAATATGATAACAATAGTGATGTAAATAACAATGACAGTAGCAATAGAGAAAATAGATAAATAATAATAGTAAAAATATATTTTTTTATAGTATATTTTATAGTATTTATCCATTTTTAATATTATATTAAAAAACGAATGATCGGAAAGTACCCTGATTGTGCAGTAATGAAGGTTTGTTTTGTCCAGCTGGTGCTGCTGAAGGACAAGAAGAAGCTCTTCACGCTGGACTCTCTGGGATACGAGCCCGAATCCGCAGCCATTCACCCAGGAGGCGGGACTGTGGCTGTGGGCGGAGCTGTGAGTCACCAATCAGTGCTTGACTATTAGCATAACCGCTGAATGATCTCAGACTGATGCTGATGCTGCTGTGTCTGCAGGATGGGAAGGTGCGTCTGTACTCTGTTCAGGGGAACACTCTGAAGGATGATGGGAAGGCGCTGGAGGTGCAGGGGCCCGTGACGGACATGTCCTACTCTCAGGATGGAGCGTATCTGGCCGTGACGGACGAGAAGAAGGTCGCCACTGTGTTCACCGTCGCTGATGGATACACGGTAAACTCATTTCGCTCTCAGATATTCATGAAAGCCTTTGACTTCCATTCATCAGAACTGAACAGATCTTCAGCAGCTAAAACTAAAGCTTTAAACTAACGCTTTTCTTAATTTATATAAACTAGGAGTGTCCAGAGAATAAGTTACTAAAATAGTTCAAAATAAAATCATTATATTTGATGATTCCAGAAGTTTTAACAGCTGAGTGTTCTTCAGTGAATCTTAATTATCCATAATTTTATAGATGGTGCATTTTTTTTTATTTAATTTTTTATACATATATTTTACATTTTATTCATGTATAGTTATTTATTATCTACACAAATATAGTAATTATCAAAGTGTCCATGGAGATTTCAGATTTTATTTTCACATTTCCAGTGGACTTTTTATGTATGTGTGTGTATATATATATATATATATATATATATATATAATGTATATGTATATATGTATGTATATATATATGTGTGTGTGTGTGTGTGTGTGTGTGTGTTTGTAAATATATTTATATTTAATTATTAATAATAATAATAATAGTAATAATATTATTATTACTATTATTAATAAACGAATAAATACATAAATAAATATATAATAATAATAATAATAATAATAATAATAATAATAATGATTATTATTATTATTATATTATTAATAATAATAATAATAATATTATTATTATTATTATTATTATTATTATTTTTATTTTATTTTTTTTTTATTTTATATTTTTTTTTAATTTATCTTTTAAAAAAATATTTTTTTTCCAATCACCCATGATTTTTACAGATAAAGGATTTAAAAAATATTTTTACTCAATTTTTAGCTGAGCTCGCCATAACTATAAAAATGTAAATTCATTACAAAGCCTATTGTGCTTTAGGACTTTTTAGTTGATTTCCATGCTGATTTACCGGATAAGGTTCTTTAAAAAAATTTACTCAGATTGTATGCAAATAAAATATTTTAATGGTAGGCATAACTAGAAAAATGCATATGCATTTTAAGATCTAATTAATTTACACAAGATTTTCCAGTCATCTGCAATAATATTATTATTATTATTATTATTTTACTGTTTCTACCTTTTTATTTATTTATTATTATTATTATTATTATTATTATTATTATATTTTTTTACAGTAGTGTTTTTTTTTTTTTTTTTTTTGGATCTTGGAAAATCTAATGTATATTCATTATGAAGTTGCCCATGAAGTTTTTATGAATTTACATGCTTTTTCCATTTGTTTCTAAAAGTTTAAAGCTTTTAAAAAGCATTTTTATTAACAATTCCTATCTGGTCCTATCTGAGCATAACTGGAAATATTCCCATGACATTTTGGGTTTTAAGTGTCCAGACTTCTCCAGGTCTAGAAATCTCACTTTTCAAAATGGGGCTTCCTCACATATTCCTCACTGAATTGTTTGTTTATTGTTTTTTTTTATGATTTGTGAAAGGATCTTCAGAATAAGAAACGCCTAAATTTGTCAAGTCACCTTTATTTATAAAGCGCTTTTTACAGTGCACATTGTGTCAAAGCTGCTTTACAGTATTAACAGGGAAATATTGTGTTGAAATATATGGTGGATTGAGCTGATTTTAATGCTTGTTCTGTGTGATTTAAATCCCAGGCTTCCCACAGGTCATGGAATATCATGGCATTTTAAAAGGTCTATTCCAGTCATTCATATATATATATATATATATATATATATATATATATATATATATATATATATATATATATATATATATATATATATATATATATATATATATATATATATATATATAAATCAAACATATCAAAATATTACAATCAACATTATCACATTTTAGAAAGGAGGGAAAAAAACTAAAATAAAATAACAAAATAACAAGGAGGTATACATTAATGATCATAATGGAAGGGAGTTTAGTTTCTTGAGCGTATTCACAGTTCTGGTTGCTTTCTGGCTTTAAAGTCCTTAAAGTTTCAAATTAAGGATACTTATTTATCTTATATATTAATATATTTATCTTATATATCCTCCTGACTACCAGGGGAAAAAAGTTTTGGCTTTTTTTTTTTATTATATATATATATATATATATATATATATATATATATATATATATATATATATATATATATATATATATATATATATATATATATATATATAAAATATATTATTTATTTATTTATTTATTTTTTTTATTTTTTTTTTTTTATATATAACCAGGCACCAGGACTTAAACAAATCCTGTTTTTTAATAAAAGATATACATTATATATATATATATATATATATATAAATAATAATAATAAAATATAATAAATAAATAAATAATAATAATATAAAATAAGAAAAATTATATTTTATTTTATTTATTTTTTTGTCCAAGTCATGGAATATCAGTGAATATTTTTTTTTTTTTTTTTTTTTTTTTTTGCTTTAAATTTTTGTTTCCATTTATCAAAATGTAAGTTCTCTATAGTGTATTTGCCTATTGTTATGGTTAGGTTATGGTTATGAAAGCATAAAAATTACTTAATAATTACTTAAAATAAGTTAATTTCTGTTGAAATAGTACAGAAAAATATCAAAGTGCATGTAACAGGTGAAAGCAAAAAAACAAAAGAAACCTGTATATCTGTTGTTTTCTACTAAAAACATCTGTGAGCAAGTAAATGAGGCGTGCAAATGTATGGATCTGTTCATTATAGGTCATGGAAATTCAGCTTTTTAGTCACTGATTGAGACTTGGCTTAGATGAGGAACCCTGAAATCCTCGTTGGTGGAGGTGTTCATACTCTGGTGTGTAACGGAGCGCTTGTGTTTCAGGAGAAGAACGAGTTTTACGGTCATCATGCGAAGGTGGTCTGTCTGTCCTGGTCGCCCGATAACGATCACTTCGCCACCGGCGGGATGGACATGATGGTGTACGTGTGGACCGTCAGCGATCCCGACAAGAGGATCAAAATACCAGGTGAGAAGAGAAGAGCGAGTCCTGATCGCTGACTCTGTGTTTGTGTTTTGTGTGTTTGTATGTTTTATTACTACTATTGCAAATACTGAACAATTAACGATCAAAACATATCAAAATATTACAATCAACATTATCACATTTTAGAAAGGAGGGAAAAAAACTAAAATAAAATAACAAAATAACAAGGAGGTATACATTAATGATCATAATGGAAGGGAGTTTAGTTTCTTGAGCGTATTCACAGTTCTGGTTGCTTTCTGGCTTTAAAGTCCTTAAAGTTTCAAATTAAGGATACTTATTTATCTTATATATTAATATATTTATCTTATATATCCTCCTGACTACCAGGGGAAAAAAGTTTTGGCTTTTTTTTATATATATATATATATATATATATATATATATATATATATATATATATATATATATATATATATATATATATAATATATATATATATATATATTTATATTATTTATTTATTTATTTATTTATATATATTTTTTTTTATATAACCAGGCACCAGGACTTAAACAAATCCTGTTTTTTAATAAAAGAAAGACTTGAATAGACATAAAGGCATAAACGGTGCCTTTTTTTGTTTTGTTTTAATCAAAAATTATTAAAGCTTTCTGGCTTTAAAGTCCTTGAAAAGTTTCAAAATAAGGAAACATATTTATCTTATATATTAATATATTTATCTTATATATCCTCCTGACTACCAGGGGAAAAAAGTTTTGTCATTTTTTTATTTTTATTTTTTTTATTATTTATATATATATATATATATATATATATATATATATATATATATATATATATATATATATATATATATATATATATATATATATATATATATATATAAAATATAATTTTTTATTATTATTATTTTTTTTTATATTTTATATAACCAGGCACCAGGACTTAAACAAATCCTGTTTTTTAATAAAATAAAGACTTGAATAGACATAAAAAGGCATAAACGGTGCCTTTTTTTGTTTTGTTTTAATCAAAAATTATTTTTTATTTTTTTTATACCAAATTTATTTAAAGATGATTCTCAACCATGTTATGAAACACGTGATAATGATTTAATATTGCATTTTTCTTTATGCAACATTTTCACATTATAAACAGTGTATCTATAAACTATCTATTTTGCATATGAATGTGTTTTTGGGAGCAGCATATAATGAAAAAATAAATGTAATAATAGGAATAATAATTGGCAAGACTTTCATAATAATATCTAATATTTCACAGCGATATTGAAATATAATTTCATTCCCTATTCACTTGTTGTGTCTCCCAAAATGTGTAATAAACATGCTTTAAGTCCTGATGTACAGTGCACATTTTTTTGTGCAAGAAGTTTTCTGGAAAAAAAATCCATCTTATTCTCTCCAGTCTGCCAATGTGTTATTTTACAAACACTTTGTGTATGGAGTGAATTTTGTGCCAATATTCTTCAAACAAATCCAGCGTTTTGCAAACAAAAACAATCTGCTTTGCAAAGAAAAACCTGACTTTCAAACAAATGCAAAGTGATTTGCAAATACAAAACTGTGAGACTCAGTTGCCTTTTTATAAGGTAAAGGAAAAGGTAAACGGGTGTTTTGGGTCTCGGGATAATGGCATAAATTGACCAACAGCGCCGCCTGCTGTTTTTTGGAAAAGGATGTTGCTCAATTGTATTTGTGAGAAAGTTTGTGAGAAAATCAAGCCACGTTTCCTCACAAAATGACAACTGAATCTCACAATCGTAAGACTATAAATACATTTTCAATATACAAATATACAATAAATATAGTTTTGTGTTTGCAAATCACTTTGCGTTTGAAATTCGCATTTTTCTTTGCAAAGCAGTTTGAGTTTGTTTGCAAAACGCTGGATTTGTTAGACGAATATTGGCATGAAATTCACTCCATATTCGTGGCCTATGCGCACTAGCTTGCTTGATTTACGTTAGTTGCGTGCATTTACGACAAATTGAATATCGGATCTCTGTGATATGGCCAAAAATAAATGCAAAAAAGAAGTTCTGGACACATGAAAACTGTAACTATGTATCTTACAAGGTAACAGAAAGTAACCTTGCTTTTATTTGAAATGTGTCTCCACATTAAGTCCTTCAATTTGAGCATATTGGACCTGGAAAGTCCTTGAAGTTAACCAAAGTGTGGGAACCCTGGTTAAAACTGTGAGGTCTTCAGAGAAATCGCTAAAAACCTCCTCTACAGAGCAGTGTTAATTTCGTTGACGAATAATTTTCATCATAAACTTTGTCAACATCATTTTTTTCACAGATGAAAACAAAAAATATTTCTTGAATGACAAAAACTGTGACAAAAATCTACTGGCATTTTCGTCAACGAATAAAAACGAGATGAAAATGTTAGGGAGGGATGATTTGGAAAGAGATTCATTCAGAAAAATCTGTTGCGTTGTAGGAGGTTAGAAGCTAAAATACACTTGCTGCACGTCTAATAAAACACTCATAAATGTGAATATGTGGGAGAAGTGCAGACATATGGATAAATTTGATGACGCAAGAGAGAACTCAATTGGGTCTTGTTTTCTGATGCAGACACTGAAGCAAACACACAGAAAACACACCTCACACTCTTTCACGCTCATGAACTGAGAAATACACACAAAATGATCTGGAATTGTCCGTTTTGATGAGTATTCACATAAACACAGCCGATTACGTCTTAAATGAACGTAAACAGTTGAGAGAAAGTGCATCAGTGCATTGCATTGGGTTTTAAAGGGACAGCAGCCACATTTAGTGTCTATTGAGTCACTGATGTTCATCAAGAAACAAAAGAAAGACAGAAAAACACTCACTGCTCTTGACTGAATCACTTACGGAGCCCTAAAGATGAATCTAAATTAATTTATAGACATAAACATGTCTGTTTGAAAGAATGAAGAATATGGTAAACAAGTGACTATAAAGAATGCATCATTAGCCGATATAACCATTGAGATTACATTCAGAAGAAGACCATGTTCTTTATGAGAAGTGGTTTTATTTAGTTTTAATATTAAGGGGGGACACTGCAGGCAAAAACGCAGTTTTTTTTTTTTCTTTTTTCATGCACCTCTCAAATTTGAGATATTGGGCTTTTTGGTTTTTCATAAAGTGTGTTTTCAGTCTAGTGGAAGGAAAACACCCAAAAGACACTGTTAAGTGTTTCTTTTCTCTATTTGTGTCAGTAGATTTCAATTACAATACAGATTTTTAAAGGCCATGAGTTTTTTTTCTCCTACACTGAGCCATAAATCTCCACTTCAGTAGCACTTACACACAACAAACTTTACATTTGTATTCCTCTCTATATCCTGAAGGTTTTTACAGAGGGATTTGTTCATATATAACTTGCTTGATTATATACATTTTATTCCCCCCAAAAATGTAAAGTAGGGTTATCTTAGTATTCTAAGTATTTTCTGAGTTATGGACTGACAAAAATAAGATGCCACACATCCCCTCTGTAAAAACATTTGACTCTAATATGGCAGATTAAACAAGAATTTTGAAACTGACTTCATCCAGTGTTTAGATTTTTGTACTAGATATGTATGCAAATTAGTGCATATTTCAATAAATAATGGCTCATTTGCATATTTAAACCTAATATTGTAGAAAACTTTGCAATTATGAATGTAATCAATCAACTGGGTAAGTAAGGTCATAACTATTAGTTATTTTTTTTTACCCTATTCACCTGCACCTCGCCTTAAAGCATGTTGTGTATCACCGCAGTTAAATTGTGTTTATCATGATTAAACCTTAATATCAAACCTATGAGTTTGGAAATTTTTGAGAAGTGCTTAATAAATGCATTGCACTGTAACTAAACCCATTACATTTTAGCCAAATAAATTTGCTGTAGATTTAGTCGACAGTAGAGTAAAACTAAAAAATATGACTAAAACTAAATGGCAGAACTCCACAGTTGGCGGTCAGGAGGGCGTTAAACGTTTCCTGATGTCTGACTCTGTTTGTGTTTGTTTGCAGACACTCATCGGCTGCATCACGTGAGCGGTCTGGCCTGGCTGAACGCAAACACGCTCGTCACGACGTCCCACGACGCCTCCGTCAAACAGTGGACTCTGAAAATCTAAGCTCTGGCCCTCGCTCTCGGGATCAAACGGAAAGGAGACGGCCGTCTCGCTCTCGCTGTCTTTCTGTCGCTCTTCCTCTATTTTCCTGTCGTTAGATCACCGCTGCTCTCGGCTCGCTCTCGTTTCGAAACCGGCTGACGAACAAACGCTCTAGAATGACGCCATCCTGCGTTTGGCGGATAGACAGACATCAAGCACTTCCACAACACACACACACACACACACACACACACACACACACACACACACACACACATATATATATATATATATATATATATATATATATATATATATATATATATATATATATATATATATATATATATATATATATATATATATATTGGTGCTGTCAAACGATTAATCGCATCCAAAAATAAGTGTATTTTTACATAACATGTGTTTACTTTGTATATTTATTATGTACATATAAATACACATGCATGCATGTATATATTAAAACAAAATATTTATATATATATATATATATATATATATATTTATAACTATATACAATTTAGATTATAAATATAAATATTTTATATATAAATCTAAAATATTTTTCCTTAATATATACATGCATGTGTGTGTATTTATATATACATATTAAATATTAAATATACACAGTACACAAATATATAGTATGTAAACATAAACTTTTATTTTGGATGCGATTAATCGTGATTAATTGTTTGACAGCCCTAATATATATATATATATATATATGTATATGTATATGTATATGTATATATATATATATATATATATATATATATATATATATATATATATATATATATATATATATGTGTATATATATATATATATATATGTATATGTATATATGTATATGTATATATGTATATATATATATATATATATATAATATGAGAGACCAGAATCTCATGTCATGTGACATTCCAGACGCAGGGGTCAAGAGTTCACGAGGTGTTCCTGAGCCCTGATTGGCCGTGAGCTACTCTTCCTTCTTGAGGAGGAACATTAGGGAGCAATAATCATCAGAAACCAATCAAACCTGTGTGTGAGTGAGTGTGTTTGTGTGTGTGACAGTATTTTGCTCTCTCTAACCCTCACGTGATGTTTATTTACTGTTGATTGGATGTCTCTGATTCGTTTTTCATTGGGTGGATGTGATTCATAATTATATTAATAATGATAATAAAACACTTTTTATGCACTCTCATGTCCAGTTGGTCTTACTACTGATTAACAAACACAACGCAGTGGATGATATTCTTGCACAGTATTTTAAGCTTTTTTTTTTCCCCCAATGCAATTCTTAAATCATGATAGATTTACTTGGAATACAAAAAAAAACACTATTACTTCAGATTCAGTGATGAAGAGGATAAAGCCAGTGGTTCAGTTCCACCTTATGGCAACCTTTTCACCTTTTTAAATCTGATCTAATATCGGAAAAAGCACTGATTTTTCAATAAAAATTAAGGAAATAATCAAAAATTGTAAAATAAAGTATGGGTTAGGCTTAGGGTAGATGTGTAGGGAGGGCTTATTGTCCCAATAATCAGGGTTCCCGCGGGTCCTTTCTATCATCCCATAGTATTTTTTATTTATTTATTTTATTATTATTGTTTTTTTTTTATGTATTAACAGCTCATACTATTTATAGCACTTGCTATTCAATTCAGAGAAAATATGTAGAAGGGGTGTGCGATACTGACAAAAAATATTATCTCAATATTTTCTGGGATTTTATTCATTACGATAATTAGACGATATTTTGCTGTGTGTGTTCTTAAGGACTGCAGTGACTAAAGTTTTTGATATTTGTCATATTCTGTGTGGTCAGTTCACAGCAGTGATAAAAATGATTTTTTTCCTAAAAGTTTAAAATTATTTTTAACTTTTATAGACATTTTTACCTTTATAAAGCCATTTTTTCTAAAATCATCTTTTGAGTCTACTTCTTACATTTAATCAGTCAATTGTAATAATAGTACATTTAGGCTGTTACTAAACAAGTTAAATTAGTATCAGTAAAACTCATCTTTGCAGAACTTGCATATAAAGTGGCATTTAGATGCATTTACACATGAAAATTATATTTAAAATCGTAAAAAAGATACTATGAATGTGATATTTAAACCGCCAGCAGGTGTCAGTAAGTCGCTGTTAATAAGTGAGTCATTGCGATTGAACCGAATCATTTCAAAGGTTGATTCATTCAGAAACGAAGCACCTTCATGTTGCTCAGAGACGCAAAACAGCGCTGTGTCTGGAATGATTTTTGTTGCTGAAATTGAGCAAAAACAGGTCTGAAACTTAAGTCTTTTAATATTCACTTTTTGTTTATTGAACTGTTGTATAAAGCCAATATCACATTTGTAGTCATGCTGATTTTTGAAGGAAAAGACAGCACACTTCATGTGATATTGTTTAACTACATAAAATGATAGAATACAAAATATAGGGGCAGAAAATGTATGTATTTATGTGATCATTCTAGCATTTTAATAGACTGAAGCATGCAGTGAAAGAATGCACTTTAAATGCGCACTTATTAGATTTAATCAAGTAAAAAAGTTTTTACTCTGCAAATATGCAGAGATGTAAATGTGAAATGGTGAATCGTTAAGGTATTCATTATAAAAATCTAAAAAGTAAAATGTGTTTGTTTTTTAATTAATATAATTTATAGATGGTAATTGTTTAAATTTATATAAGTAATACTTTGATTGATTGATTAATTTGATTAATTACTTTTGATTTCTATCCATTTTCTTAAAAATGGGTACTTTAAAGGCTGAAATGTGAAGTATATAATTTAAATAAAGCTTTTTTGTTTTGTGAAAAGTTGTATCTGAACTGTAAATCAGTTTTTACAGTAGTTTACATTTCCTTACCCCGCTCATATGGTATTAAATTTATTTGTGCAGGTCTTAAAAAAGGTCTTAAAAAGTCTTAAATTTGAGCTTAACAATCCTGCAGGAACCCTGAATAATGCTGCATGCATTTAATAAATTGAATTAAAATGATAATTTACACTCAGTGCATAATTACTGAATACCGTTTTAATATACTACAATAGTAAAAAATTGCATTTATTTGCAATAAGTATTAGGGCTGGCAAACGATTAATCGCATCCAAAATAAAAGTTTATGTTTGCATACTATGTGTGCTTACTTTGTATATTTATTATGTACATATAAATACACACACATGCATGTATATATTAAAACTAAATATTTATATATTTATGCCTGTATACAATTTAGATTATAAATAAATCTAAATATTTTAAATATAGATCTAAAATATTTTTCCTTAATATATACATGCATCTGTGTGTATTTATATCTACATAATAAATATGCACAGTACACAAATATATAACATGTAAACATAAACTTTTATTTTGGATGCGATTAATCGTTTGACAGCCCTAGTATTATAAATAGCAGAAAATCCTTAAGTGTAAATGGAACCCATTGCTATATGCACTTGCAAGTGTAAATGGTATCTATTGCTAAGAAAATATGCTATTTTCACTTAGTGTGAGCCTCTATCGCTATTTACACTTATAAAGCAGATATTAAGTCTGTTTTCTAAAAAGTGCATCAAAATGAAGTGAGTTCATGCTTAAAACAAAAACAAATATCTGCTAATGGCTTCAAAAATAACATTTCAAATGGAAACAATTTTTTTTTTCTAATTAAATTGGCAGATTTTAATTAAACACTATTATTTTTATTACTATTATTAGTGATAAAACAGTATTCCAGAATGCATCTTATTTTTCAGTGCACAAGTAAACGGTTTCCTGGTAAGGTATGAGATTTCATATTCATAACATAAGCCGCGGTAGGGTAATAACATGAAGAAAAACGAAGTGAAATAAGCTGTTTGCACTGCCGCTGTGTTCATAATTAAGACAATACATTAAAATAATATGGCAAGACACATCAGTTTGCAATATAAAGCGGAAAAATGTGCTGTTGTGCAGCTAAAAACAGCTGGAAGCGGATGACACCAGAAGCAAGACGCAAACTATTTACTTACGGAATTATTATTATTATTATTATTATTATTATTTATTAATGCTCAAAACAGTATACAAAAGAATTCTACATTCACCAAAAACAAAAAACAAAAAAAAAAGACAATAACAAAATGAATAAAGAAGAGAAAAGGTGTGTTTAAAACATTATAACTTGAAAACGCAAAATTAAGACTTACATGTTATTAAAAATAGGATTACTTACGGAATTTTATTTATTTATTTTTTATTATGCAGTACAACAACAAATACATAATATAAACAAAAAGACAATGAGGGTTACATACGATAATCCAAAGCGTATTAAATTAGTTTATACAATTTACACCGCGAAATAGTCTTACAAGCAATAGAATTATTAGAGTTTCTTAAAAAATTTACATACACATCAAAAAAAGGGGTTTTCTTTGAAAATGTACATTTATGAATGTAGAATTTAGCAAGGAATAGTAGTTAGTTAATAATAAAATTAGCCTACAGTGAGAAGAGACTAAATTCAGAACCAAAAAACACATTTTTGGAGGTTATACAGAAGTTTGGCTGCAGGTATTTTTTAACAAAATTTGAAAAGTCAACCCAAAACACTTTACAATAAACGCAGTCCGAAAATAAATGAACTACTTACGGAAAAATTAGGTGGATAAGCGCGGCCTCGGTGACGTCATCGTGACGCGGAATCACCTGCAGCGGAACTGAAGAGCGCGAAAAAAGCGCGCGAGGGGGTCGCGCCGAAACGCCGGTAAATCTTTAATAACTAAAAGGCGTCATTACGGTCGAAATAAATGAGTATTGATTATAATTAACCGCTCTCTGACAGTATGGCGACACGAAACTGCTGAAATTAGGCCGAATCTGTGTCTCTTTGACTAGTAAATGTTACTATAAGCGACTAAACACCATCAAGATGGTCTGAACGTGAATGTTTTGATGGAGCTGAGAGGATTGTTGACGGTAAGACCCGATTAGATGACATTCCCTTCATTAGGGACGGTGTTGAATAACTGAATTTGCAGCTCTAGAGTTTCACGTTTGACCGGAAAAACTGAATTTTCCTGACAGACCAGCAGAGGGCGCCATGACACCTCAAAGAGAAAACATGACAGAACAGACCTAGACAAGTAGTTTATAATACATTCGTTTTTTGTTGCAAGTTCTTTGAAATGTTATTAAATATCCATAAATTTGCATTAATTTCCAGCACATAATCCTGATCACTCGATAAAGCCAGGTTCACCACAGGTTCACAGTTATTGTGTGATTTTATTGTTGTATCAGTTAAAGTTTTTCCAGAGAGATTTTCCATAAACCTGAAAACTCTGTCAACAGACAGAAAACACATTTTAACCATGTTTTAAGGAGTAAAAGGTTGTATAAATTAATGTAAATTAAAAATGAACTATCAGAATATGGAGAGGAATAAAACTGTAACATTTAATGTTTGTAATAGAAAAAACTCTTTAAAGATTAAAAAGATTGAAATCTACAGACGCAAATTAGATTTTTTTTATGTATTTTTTTTTAGATAAAGAGTTTTAAACATTTATTTTGAAATTGCCCATAAAGCTTTTATTCATTTACATGATTTTTTCCATTTGTTTCTGGAGTTTACTGGATACGGATTTATTGTTCTAAGAGTTTTTAAAAAGCATTATTCACAATTTCTATCCGATTAAAAAAAAATATATATATATCTCAGCATAACTAGAAACATTCCCATGATGTTTTTGTGTTTTATTAGGTATCCAGACTTTTCCAGGTCTAGAAATCTCACTTTTAAAATGAGGTTAACTAAATGTCCACAGGTTTGCATTTATTTCCTGCACATAATGCTGATCACTGGATAAAGTCAGGTTCACAATTATTGTGTGATTTTATTGTCATATCAGTTAAAGTTCTTCCAGAGGGGATTTTATATTTTTATATTTTTTATATTTTATATTTTCCATAAATCTAAAAATTCTGTCAACAGACAGAAAACACATTTTAACCATGTTTTAAGGAGTAAAAGGTTGTATAAATTGATGTAAATTAAAAATGAACAAACTATCAGAATATGGAGAGGAACGTTTAATGTTTGTAAGAGAAAAACTCTTGAAAGATTGAAATCTACAGATTTATTTATTTATTTATTTTTTTGGATAAAGGTTTCTAAAAATATTTCATTTTCTACCTTTTTTTTTCTGTTTTATTTTGGCATATCTAGTAAAATGTATATTTATTATGAAGTTTTTATTCATTTACATGCAATTTCTATCCGATTAAAATATTTTTGTTGTCATATCAGTTAAAGTTCTTCCAGAGGGGATTTTATATTTTCCATAAACCTGAAAATTCTGTCAACAGACAGAAAACACATTTTAACCATGTTTTAGGGAGTAAAAGGTTGTATAAATCAAAGTGATTGGAAAATGAACAAACTATCAGAATATGGAGAGGAATAAAACTAAAGTTTGGTGTTTGTAAGAGAAAAAAATCTTTAAAGATTGAAATCTACAGATTTTTAAAAGTATTTAAGTTTCTACCTATTTTTATTTATTCATTTATTTTGGCATATCTAGTAAAATGTATATTTATTATGAAATTGCCCATAAAGTTTTTATTTGTTTACGTTTTTTTCATTTGTTTCTGGAGTTTACTGGATACGGATTTATTCTTATAAGAGTTTTTAAAAAGCATGTTTATTCACAATTTCTATCCGATTAAAATATTTTTGATTTAATCTGAGCATAACTAGAAACATTCCCAAGACGTTTTTTGGGTATTTATTATGTATCCAGATTTTTCCAGGTCTAAATAAAACTGTAAAGTTTGGTGTTTGTAAGAGAAAAAAACTCTTTAAAGAGTGAAATCTACAGATTTTTTTGGATAAAGATTTTTTTTTTAAATATTTCAGTTTCTATCTAAGTTTTTTTATTTTTTTTATTTTTATATTGGCATATCTAGTAAAATGTTTATTTATTCTGTCAACAGACAGAAAACACATTTTAACCATGTTTTAAGGAGTAAAAAGCTGTATAAATCAATGTGAATGGAAAATGGAAAAAAAAAAAAAAAAAAACTCTTTAAAGATTAAAATCTACAGACGCAAATGAGATTTTTTAAAATATTTCAGTTTCCTACCTAATACCTTTTTATTATTATTTATTTATTTATTTATTTTTTGGCATATCTAGTAAAATGTATATTTATTATGAAATTTCCGATAACGTTTTTATTCATTTACATGCTTTTTTCCATTTGTTTCTGGAGTTTACTGGATATGGATTTACTCTTATAAGAGTTTTTAAAAAGCATGTTTATTCACAATTTATATCTGATTAAAATATTTTTTATTTAATCTGAGCATAACTAGAAACATTTCCAAGACGTTTTTGGGTATTTATTATGTATCCAGATTTTTCCAGGTCTAGAGGAATAAAACTGTAAAGTTTGGTGTTTGTAAGAGAAAAAAACTCTTTAAAGATTGAAATCTACAGATTTTTTTGGATAAAGATTTTTTTTAAAAATATTTCAGTTTCTACCAATTTTTTTTTTTTTTTTTTTTTTTTTTTTTTTGGCATATCTAGTAAAATGTATATTTATTCTGTCAACAGACAGAAAACACATTTTAACCATGTTTTAAGGAGTAAAAAGCTGTATAAATCAATGTGAATGGAAAATGTGAGAAAAAAAAAAAAACCTCTTTAAAGATTAAAATCTACAGACGCAAATTAGATTTTTCTGGACAAAGATTTTTAACAATATTTCAGTTTCTACCTAATACCTTATTATTATTATTATTATTATTATTATTATTATTATTATTATTATTATTATTATTTATTTATTTATTTATTTTGGCATATCTAGTAAAATGTATATTTATTATGAAATTTCTGATAACGTTTTTATTCATTTACATGTTTTTTTCATTTGTTTCTGGAGTTTACCGGATACAGATTTATTCTTATAAGAGTTTTTCAAAAGCATGTTTATTCACAATTTCTATCCGATTAAAATATTTTAAATTTTATCTGAGTAATTTTCTCTGTGTGAAGGGTGAGAGCATCTGAGCTCTGAATGGACATCAGGACCAACATGAAGTCAATTATAGTAACGAGACTCATGTGAGACACAGACAGACCACATTTACAAATTACACACAGAGACAGACAGACAGACAGACGGATGGAAGGAGAGACGTGTGGTGAGTTGCTGTTTCTTCTGGTCAGTTCTGTCCTATAGAAGTGTGCTGATTGATTACTGTGTAGGGATCACCACCATAAACATCCATATCATATGCTCTCACTTGCTGTTTTGGAGCCGTTACCAAGTAAGTCCTTTCTAGCATTTTAGTAATAAATCTGCATGTAAATTACAGCAAAGTACAACAGATATCGCAAGGTGTTCGGCAGTT
Source organism: Cirrhinus molitorella (assembly GCA_033026305.1). Classification (NCBI taxonomy): domain Eukaryota; kingdom Metazoa; phylum Chordata; class Actinopteri; order Cypriniformes; family Cyprinidae; genus Cirrhinus; species Cirrhinus molitorella. Next base: position 38,744,361 of record CM065129.1, read on the forward strand.
GAATTTTTAATCGATTTCTTCTTGTGAACTCAGAGATGTGGATTCGGGCGGTAATTCAATTACCACACGACCTTGATGTTCAGCAAAAACAGGTTTTTTTTTGGAGGCTAGTGAGAGAAAAACACAGACATCTCAGATACGGACAGCAATTAAATCACTGGCTCCCTCCTGTAAATGATGAAAATCACATCTCCACTGTCTGAATATGTCATAATTTTGACTTTTTATCTCATAGTTTTGACTTGAGTCCATTTTGATTTATCTCATAATTATGATGGTATGTCGTAATTGTGACTTTTTAAACTTTTAATTTTGACTTTTTCCATAATTTCTACTTTTTAGCTTATAACTGTGTCATAATCAATTTTTTTTATCTCATAATTTCACTTTTTTCTCACAACTTTGACTATTTCGTAACTACGACTTAAAATGTCATAATTGTGATTTGACGCTTATCTCATAATTCTGACTTAATTTCACTTGATTATAATTCCACTTTTTTAGATCTCATAATTATAACTTCATCATAATTTCACTTTTTGACCTAATTTTGACGTATCTCATTATGACTTAGTATGAAATATTTTCATCTTTTACCATCTCATAATTATTTTATCTGCAAAACCAAAAAAATAAATAAATGTAAACATAAAAATATACAATGCTGATTTTTTTTAAAGATAAAAGCATATACTAAATGAATAAATCAACGTAAATATATATATATATATATATATATATATATATATATATATATTAGCATCTCATAGAATTTTTATCTTATAACTATGACTTAGTATGTTATAATTGTGATTTTGGTGATTTGAAAATTGGCTTTTTATTTCATAATCACTGGGTATGTCATAATTTCACTTTTTGGCCTAATTTTGACATTTCTCATTATGACTTAGTATGCCATATTTTTATATTTTACCATCTCATAATTATTTTACCTGCAAAAACAAAAAAATAAATAAATGTAAACATAAAAATATACAATGCTGATTTTTTTTAAAGATAAAAGCATATACTAAATGAATAAATCAACGTAAATATATATTTATTTATTTATATTTTTTTATCATCTCATAGAATTTTTATCTTATAACTATGACTTAGTATGTTATAATTGTGGTTTTGGTGATTGAAAATATACATAAAAATATTATGATTATAAAAATATACAATGTTGATTTTTTTTTTTTTAAAGATAAAAGCATATACTAAATGAATAAATCAACTAAATCAATCAATAAATCAAATAAATGTAGTTTTTTTTATCATCTCATAGAATTATAACTATGACTTAGTATGTTATAATTGTGGTTTTGGTGATTGAAAATTGGCTTTTTATTTCATAATCACTGGGTATGTCATAATTTCACTTTTTGGCCTAATTTTGACGTATCTCATTATGACTTAGTATGCCATATTTTCATCTTTTACCATCTCATAATTATTTTACCTGCAAAAACAAAAAAATAAATAAATGTAAAATAAAAATATACAATGCTGATTTTTTTTAAAGATAAAAGCATATACTAAATGAATAAATCAACGTAAATATATATATATATATATATATATATATATTTATTTATTTAGTTTTTTTTTATCATCTCATAGAATTTTTATCTTATAACTATGACTTAGTATGTTATAATTGTGGTTTTGGTGATTGAAAATATACATAAAAATATTATGATTATAAAAATATACAATGTTGATTTTTTTTTTTAAAGATAAAAGCATATACTAAATGAATAAATCAACTAAATCAATCAATAAATCAAATAAATGTAGTTTTTTTTATCATCTCATAGAATTATAACTATGACTTAGTATGTTATAATTGTGATTTTGGTGATTGAAAATTGACTTTTTATTTCATAATCACTGGGTATGTCATAATTTCACTTTTTGGCCTAATTTTGACATTTCTCATTATGACTTAGTATGCCATATTTTAATCTTTTACCATCTCATAATTATTTTACCTGCAAAAACAAAAAAATAAATAAATGTAAAATAAAAATATACAATGCTGATTTTTTTTAAAGATAAAAGCATATACTAAATGAATAAATCAACGTAAATATATATATATATATTTATTTATTTATTTAGTTTTTTTTATCATCTCATAGAATTTTTATCTTATAACTATGACTTAGTATGTTATAATTGTGGTTTTGGTGATTGAAAATATACATAAAAATATTATGATTATAAAAATATACAATGTTGATTTTTTTTTTTTAAAAGATAAAAGCATATACTAAATGAATAAATCAACTAAATCAATCAATAAATCAAATAAATGTAGTTTTTTTTATCATCTCATAGAATTATAACTATGACTTAGTATGTTATAATTGTGGTTTTGGTGATTGAAAATTGACTTTTTATTTCATAATCACTGGGTATGTCATAATTTCACTTTTTGTTATCATTAAATTTTTTGGTACTTTTTTTTGACAATTTGTACTTTTTATCTCATAATTATGACAATCATGATTTCATATGCCACATTTTTCAACTTTTTATTTTATAATTTTTACTTTTTTAATAATGACTGTCATCATTTAGATTTTTTTTTTTTATCTCTTAACTCTGATTTGACTTTAATCTCATAATTATGACTTTTGTGATTTCACTGTTATGAGTGAATGTTTGATATTAGCAGTAATCTGGGTCTGTTGCAGTGATTTATTCATCAGTAACTCATGTGTATTAGTCTTGCAGCACTGTGGATGTGTTTTATGGCTTTATTTTGTATTATTCATTTCATTGGAGAACATAACCGCTTCACATCCATCAGCTGAATCACACAATCATGGCTTTGATAGGGATTTGTGTCACGTTGAAAATAATCAAATTCACTATTTACTGTCATTGCTTGTCCTTGTGACGGCCTTGGTCCTTATTACATTTCAATGTGAGGAAACTCATTTTCTATGAAAAGGCATAATGCTGCTGTGATTGGCTGAAACGTAAAATTAATTTGTCATTGAGAATCTGTCTTAAAACATTCAGAAACGTGTGTTTGCATTTGTGAATAATATTTCTGAAGGAACATGAACGTTAACGAGATGAAGATGATTAAATGAGACCAATAGTTTTAGTTTCGTACCGCGTCTGAACTAGAAAAACTGCTTCACTCTTGTGTTTATTAGTTTTAAAGAACATTTTGGCACAAAGGTGTGTTATAGAGTGGAAACAAACAGCATTTAATCATTTTAGATATTTACATGTATTTCATTTAGCAAACAGTTGTATCCGTTATTTAAAGAGCTGTATTCATTTTAAATATATTCACATTTATTTATTCATTTAGTATATGCTTTTGTCATATAAAAATTGCAATATTGTTTTTTTAATGTTTACATTTATTTATTTTTTGTTTTTGCAGATACTTTTGTCCATAATTGTTTTTTCATTAAGTTAATCATTTAGCAAATGCTTTCACCTATTAATATATTTTTTTAATTCATTTAAATCATTTATTCATTTAGTATATGCTTTATCTTTAAAAAAAAAAAATCAACATTGTATTTTATATGTTTACATTTATTTACTTATTTTTGCAGATACTTTTATCTATAAAAAAAGACATTATATTTGGTTTTATTTTCATTAAGTTAATCATTTGCAAATGCTTTCACCTATTGATTTAAAACAAGTTTTTTAATATATTTACACTTATTTATTCATTTAGTATATGCTTTTATCTTTAAAAAAAATCAACATTGCATTTGTTATGTTTAAATTTATTTATTTTTTGTTTTTGCAGATACTTTTATCCATAAAAAACATTACATTTTTTAATATATTTTCATTAATTTAATCATTTAACAAATGCTTTCACCCAGTAATAAAAAATATGTTTTTTTTTAAAATATATTTACATTTATTTGTTCATTTAGAATATGTTTTTATCTTCAAAAAAATTAACATTGTATTTTTTATGTTCATTTATTTATTTATTTTTGTTTTTGCAGATACTTTTATCCATAAAAAAACATTGTATTTGTTATATATTTTCATTAAGTTAATCATTTAGCAAATGCTTTCACCCAGTAATAAAAAAGTTATATATATATATATATATATATATATATATATATATGTATGTGTGTGTGTGTGTGTGTGTGTGTGTGTATGTGTGTGTTCATTTATTTATTTATTTTTTTGTTTGTTTGTTTATTTATTTAGTTTATGCTTTTATCTTTAAAAAAATCAATATTGTATTTTTTATATGTTTACATTTATTTATTTTTTGTTCTTGCAGATACTTTTATCCATAAAAAAGATTATATTTGGTTATATATTTTCATTAATATAATCATTTAGCAAATGCTTTCACCCACTGATAAAATAAGTTTTTTTTGTGTGTGTGTGTATTTACATTAATTAATTTAGTATATGCTTTTATCTTTTAAAAAAATATACATTATATTTTTTATATGTTTATATTTATTTATTGTTTTGCAGATATTTTTATCCATTAAAAACATTATATTTGGTTATATTTTCATTAATTTAATCATTTAGCAAATGCTTTCACCCATTAATAAAAAAAAAGGTTTTTTTTTTACGCATTTACATTTATTTCTGCGTTTACTATATGCTTTCATCTTTAAAACATAACATTGTATTTTTTATATGTGTACATTTATTTATGTATTGTTTTTGCAGATACTTTTATCCATAAAAAACCCCATTTATATTTGGTGATATATTTTAATTTATTTAGTCATTTAGCAAATGCTTTCACCCATTAATTAAACGTTATATATATATATATATATATATATATATATTCACATTTATTTATTCATTTAGCAAAAACTATTATCCAAAGCAATTTACAAATGAAAACACGGGAAGTTCCGGTTATACAAAGTTTCTGTTTCAAAGCATAACATTTTTCATAATCAGTTAATCTTTCACCAAAAAATGTGGCAAATGTTATGTTCTCTATTTAACTGAAATTATAGGTATGTTAGTAATAACAACAAATATATGGACATTGTGCAAAAAAAAAATTTTGAACTAATTTTACAACAAAAAGCAGAAGGAAAGACAGAAATCTAAAACAGAAATGAAAAATATCTAAAAGTATATTTTAATCAAAACGATTGTGTTTTTCTCTTGGTCTGATGGATTTCATCAGCTGTTACTCCAGTCTTAAGTGTCACATGATCCTTCAGAAATCATTCTAATATGCTGATTTATTATTACAATTATCAATGTTGGAAACTTTTTTTTTTTGCAACCTGTGATTGTTTTTTCAGGATTCTTTGATGAATAACAAGTTAAAACGAACAGCATTTATTCAAAATATAAATCTTTTCTAACAATGTAAATTATGCCAGCACTTTTTTTTTTATTAATTTAACACATTCTTGGTGAATAAAAATATTAATTTCTTTCAAAAAAAAAAAAAAGAAAGAAAAAGAATAAAAAACCCTAAACTTTTGAACAGTAGTGTATTTTAAATAAATGCTGTTCTTTTTTTTTAACCTTTTATTGATCAATAAATCCGGAAAAAAAATTGAGAAAAGAAAACAAATATATATATATATATATATATTAAGCAGCGCAATTGCTTCCAGCTCTGATAATAAATCAGTATATTATAATGATTTGTGAAGGATCATGTGACACTGAAGACTGGAGTAATGATTCTGGAAATTCAACTTTAATTACAGATATAAATTAAATTTTAATGTATATTAATATAGAAAAACATTGATTTACATTGTAATAATATTTCACAATATTACATTTTTTTTCTGTATTTTTGATCAAGTGAAAACAGCCTTGATAAGCAAAAGAAACTTCTTTAAAAACATTAAATGAGAGGGTGTGTCCAAACTTTTGACTGCTAGTGTGTGTGTGTGTGTGTATATATACTAATACAGAACAAAATAATATTGTGAAATATTATTTCAATTTAAAATAACTGTTTACCATGTGAATGTATTTTAAAATATAATTTATTTCTATGATCAAAGTTGAATTTCCAGAATCATTACTCCAGTCTTCAGTGTCACATGATCCTTCAAAAATCATTATAATATACTGATTTATACTGGAAATATTTTTTTTGGAACCTGTGATACTTTTTTCAGTATTTTTTTGATCAATAAAAGGTTAAAAAGAACACAAATGAATACTTTTATTCACCAAGGATGTGTTAAATTTATATAAAAAAGTGATAGTATAGATTTACATTGTTAGAAAAGATTTATATTTTGAATAAATGCTGTTCTTTTTAACTTGTTATCCATCAAAAAATCCTGAGAAAAAAAAAAAAAAAAAATCAGGTTTCAAAAAAATATTTGTCAGCACAACTGTTTCTAACATTGATAATTCTGATAATAAATCAGTATATTAGAACGATTTCTGAAGGATCATGAGACACTGAAGACTGGAGTAACAGCTGATGAAAATGCATATTTTAAAGTATATTAAAATAAAAAACAATATTTTATATTGTAATAACATTTTTCAATCTTACTGTTTTTTTTTTCAGGATTTTTTGATCGAATAAATGCAGCCTTGATGAGCAGAAGAGACTTCTTTAAAAAAGTCTTACTGATCCCAAATTTTTGAGCGGCAGTGTATATATGAAGAGTTCAGATGCAAAACCCCCTAAAAGCCATGCATATCAGTCAAAAATGAGATAATGATAGTGAGTGAATGCTCTGGACACATATTATACATCCATCAAATACTTTTACTGCAAAAAATGCTTTTCTTACTTAGATTTTTTGTCTTGTTTCCAGCCAAAATATCTACAAATTCTTAAATTAAGAAGGATTTTCTAGCCAAGTAAAAATGGTCTTGTTTTCAGAAAAAAATACGTTCAAATTAGAGTTTTTGCTTAAAACAAGCTAAATAATCTGCCAATGGGGTGAGCAAAATAATCTAGTTTTCTGCTTGAAAGAAGATTATTTTGCTTGTTTTAAGCAAAAAACAACTTTATTTTTACTTCTTTTTTCTGAAAACAAGACAAAATTTTTTACTTGTCTAGAAAATCCTTCTTGATTTAAGAATTTTTGGATATTTTAGCAGGAAACAAGACAAAAAATCTAAGTAAGAAAAGCATTTTTTGCAGTGTTGACTTCAAACTCGCTGAAATCCCAGCCTCAGCCCAATCAGAAGCAGAACCAGTGCTTACATAGAAACCTATACATCTGAGCCTGATAAAAATGCATTTTTTAAAGAAAGACGATAGATGGATTTAGAGGCTTTTGCATCTGAACTCTCATATATTCTCTATTTTAGTTTTACATTAATTGAATTAATTGTTAGTTCATCATCATCTCACGAACTTCCTGTGGTTCCTTCACAAAGCTGTATTTGAGAGAGTTCAGTTTGGAGAACATTAAATCTGTGAAAGCGGCACGTGTCCGTCTCAGATTTACAGAGATCTGATCTGATCTGAAAGCAGCTCACAGCAGGACCCTGAAACACGACGAGCTGCTGCTGCTTTTGTTGGACTTCGTCCTGAAAGTTAAACACTGTGTGTGTGTGTTTATGAGCGAGTGATATCTATAAGTGCTGCTCATTCACTTCAATGCGTCTGTCGTCTGCAGCTCAGCGCTGAAGATCCGATCCGATCGACCAATCAGAGCAGCAGGAGGTTTGTGCGCTCGCTTTCATCGGTGCCACTTCAGACAGGTGTAATGTAATATTCCACTAGTTAACTTCAGCATTAGAGGAACTCTGTGTCTAGAGCTTCATGTCTCGTGTCTAGAGAGTGAGTGTGAGTTAATCATTCAGTTATATGTGACTCAGAGAGAGAGAGAGAGAGACAGGTCACTAGTGCTGCTCTATGTTCTCTCTCTCTCTCTCAAACACGTGTTTGTTTTTCTGCCGGTGGCTCGTTTCTACTGTTTTAACAGTGAGTTGATGATATTTGTCTGCCGATTATTGTTTGATTTCAGGCTCGTTTTGTGTAAAACATGTGAAACAAAATGCAACCGTAAAGATGCGTCCTCTATAAAGCTTTCCTCATTTAGCTGACATGTAGAGGTCATCTGTATTAATGAGCAACACAAGTGATTATAATTATTACAAGCCAGACTATGTATCTTTATTTATCTGTATGTAACAGGAGATCTTCCTCTCAATGCACTATATTTAATAAGATATTTGTGACCCTGGACCACAAAAACCTGTCATAAGGGTCCATTTTTTTAAATTGAGATGTATTAGTTTGCAGTGTTGGGGAAAGTTACTTTTAAAAGTAATGCGTTACAATATTGTGTTACTCCCTAAAAAGTAACTAATTACGTCACTTAGTTACTGTTTATGGAAAGTAATGCGTTACAATATTGCGTTACTCCCTAAAAAAGTAACTAATTGCGTCACTTAGTTACTGTTTATGGAAAGTAATGCGTTACAATGTTGCGTTACTCTCTAAAAAAGTAACTAATTACGTCAGTTACTTTTTATGGAAAGTAATGCGTTACTCCCTAAAAAAGTAACTAATTGCGTCACTTAGTTACTGTTTATGGAAAGTAATGCGTTACAATATTGCGTTACTCCCTAAAAAAGTAACTAATTGCGTCACTTAGTTACTTTTTATGGAAAGTAATGCGTTACAATGTTGCGTTACTCTCTAAAAAAGTAACTAATTACGTCAGTTACTTTTTATGGAAAGTAATGCGTTACTCCCTAAAAAAGTAACTAATTGCGTCACTTAGTTACTGTTTATGGAAAGTAATGCGTTACAATATTGCGTTACTCCCTAAAAAGTAACTAATTACGTCACTTAGTTACTGTTTATGGAAAGTAATGCGTTACAATATTGCGTTACTCCCTAAAAAGTAACTAATTACGTCACTTAGTTACTGTTTATGGAAAGTAATGCGTTACAATATTGCGTTACTCCCTAAAAAGTAACTAATTACGTCACTTAGTTACTGTTTATGGAAAGTAATGCGTTACAATATTGCGTTACTCCCTAAAAAAGTAACTAATTGCGTCACTTAGTTACTGTTTATGGAAAGTAATGCGTTACAATATTGCGTTACTCCCTAAAAAGTAACTAATTGCGTCACTTAGTTACTGTTTATGGAAAGTAATGCGTTACAATATTGCGTTACTCCCTAAAAAGTAACTAATTACGTCACTTAGTTACTGTTTGTGGAAAGTAATGCGTTACAATATTGCGTTACTCCCTAAAAAAGTAACTAATTGCATCACTTAGTTACTGTTTGTGGAAAGTAATGCGTTACAATATTGCGTTACTCCCTAAAAAGTAACTAATTACGTCACTTAGTTACTGTTTATGGAAATTAATGCGTTACAATGTTGCGTTACTCCCTAAAAAAGTAACTAATTACGTCACTTAGTTACTTTTTATGGAAAGTAATGCGTTACTCCCTAAAAAAGTAACTAATTATGTTACTTAGCTACTGTTTATGGAAAGTAATGCGTTACAATATTGCGTTACTCCCTAAAAAAGTAACTAATTACGTTACTTAGCTACTTTTTATGGAAAGTAATGCGTTACAATATTGCGTTACTCCCCAAAAAAGTAACTAATTACGTTACTTAGCTACTTTTTATGGAAAGTAATGCGTTACAAAATTGAGTTACTCCCCAAAAAAGTAACTAATTACGTTAGTTACTGTTTATGGAAAGTAATGCGTTACAATATTGTGTTATTCCCTAAAAAAGTAACTAATTATGTTAGTTACTGTTTATGGAAAGTAATGCGTTACAATATTGCGTTACTCCCCAAAAAAGTAACTAATCACGTCACTTAGTTACTTTTTATGGAAAGTAATGCGTTGCATTACTTTTGCGTTACTTTTTAAATGTGGGCAGAGCTTGCTTGTTTGTTTTTAAAACGTTTGATTCTTAGCAAATGTAAAAGCCCTTTCATGCCGAAATGAAGTGAATAAGACTAAGGCTAAAGGAAAATTAAACTGACGTCTGTACAGTAGAACTGTAGGAAAAGAAAGTTCAACACTCTTCAGCAATGAGGAAAAAAAGCACAAATGTTAGTTAATATAAAGTAAGTTTTGCTTATTAGTACACTGGAAAAAATGATTTTCTTATTTAGATTTTTTGGTTTTGTTTCCAGCCAAAATATCTAAAAATTCATAAATCTAGACGGATTTTAGGAGTAAAAATTATTGTCTTGTTTTTTCTAAAAAAAAATTAAAATAAAAAACAAGTAAAAATTAAGCGTTTTTGCTTGATACAAGCAAAATAATAATAAAAAATAAAAATAAGGTCAGCAGCAAAGTCATTGGTTAATAAAATGGGATTAAATACATAAAGAAAACAAAAAGTAGCTGGCATTACTTTTTTTGAAAAAGTAACTCAGATATTTTCTTGGAAATGAAAAAGTAATGCGTTACTTTACTAGTTACTTGAAAAAAGTCATATTATTATGTAACTTGCGTTACTATCAGCATATTACAATGATATCTAAAGGACGATGCAACACTGAAGACTGGAGTAATGATGCTGAAAACTCAGCTTTGATCGCAGCAATCCATTACAGTTAAACAGATATATATTCACATCAGTGTAAGCAGCAGGTGCTGTGTGTCATCCTCCAGCAGGGGTCGCTGTGTGTCTGCCATGTGATTTTTGTGATTACCAGATTCCCTGCACATTTACAACCAAAATCAGTACAGAAAATATGGAAAGGGTCTGTAGATTCTCTGTGGACTGTAAATGAAGGCATCCCATGCTACGTTCTCACCTGTGATTGTCCAAAGATGTGATTAGGATTGGAGTAAAACCCTGCAGAACGGAGGAGCTTGTGCATCTGAATAACAGTATGTTTGTGTTCACCTGTGCTGTTTGTGTGGGTTTCAGGGGTGTGATTGTGGGAGATGGAGGAAAAGACCAAAGAGGAGGAAACGCCGCACAAAGGCAGCGACAAAGGCCCACCGAAACAGGTGTGTGGTTTGATTTAGATCGACCTATTTACATCTCCTGCTGTTCCTGAAGCGCTAAATATGTACTGTAGATGATCCGTCCCTCATCTGTCTGTTCTCTCACAGATCAGCAGAAACACACCACTAGTTCTGCATTATAATAATGTGTGTTATTGATCTCACACAGGTCAAGGCCTCACGCTCTTGTCGTCATCCATTAAACTCTATTTTTACTCTGGTGAATCTTTCTTTAAACACTATACTTCCTTATTCTTCCGGACTGGTGCTTGTTTACAGTTAGTTAAAGGGACAGTTCGCCCAAAAATGAACATCTGTTGTGATAAATTCTCAATGAATGTTCATCCTAACTTTTTTTTTTTTCTGGTGAACACAAAATAAAATATTCCAAAGAATGCTGGTAACCATACAGTTGACAGTAGCCATTGACTTCCAGTGTATGAAATAGACATTCATACAGTTTAAGGGTGAGTGTATCATTTCATCGTTTCATTTTTGGATGAACTATCCCTTTAAGGCCCAGTCAGAATTTCATTGTTTATTATATGTTTTTGTCTTTCCGTATAGACCAATTTGGAGTAGACAGAAAAACACTGGTAACAAGTAATTTTTATGGAATACTGCCATCAAAGACACCATTTGAAACTAAATACAGACAGACTAATGGATGTTACTCTACTTTTAAAACGTATATGTGACCCTGGAGCACAAAACCAGTCTTAAGTCGCTGGGATATATTTGTATGGGTGAAAATTATAGATTTTTCTTTTATGCCAAAAATCATTAGGGTGTTAAGAAAAGATCATGTTCCATGAAGATATTTTGTAAATTTCCTACCGTAAATGTGTTAAAACTTAATTTTTTATTAGTAATATGCATTGCGAAGAACTTCATTTGGACAACTTTAAAGGTGATTTTCTCAATGTTTGTATTTTTTTGCACCCTCAGATTGCAGGTTTCCAAATATTGTCCTGTCCTAACAAACCATGCATTAATGAAAAGCTTATATATTCAACTTTCAGACTGGCCCAGGGTCACATATGTGATGCAATTCATAGGGAACCCTTGTATTTGTGGAACCCGGTGTATTTTTAGGCATTCAACATTGTTTTAGCATTAAAGCAGCATTATTCAACAAGGCCATCATGTGACGCTCATTAGTCACTAATCGCTGGCTCCGGTGAATGTTAGTTTGACATAATGATTGAATCTGTGATCTGGAGAAGCTTGCTTATGAATATTCATATAAATGTTCAATCAGACTAATGCAGGAGCGACGGATCCGTTAAATCCTGTGTGTCCCAGATGGACATGGAGCTTCACTGCTCTGTGTGTGTCAAGTCAAGTCAAGTCAAGTTTATTTGTATAGCGCTTTTCACGAAACAAATCGTTTCAAAGCAGCTTAACAGCAAATTAAAAGTTTGTACAATAATTAAAGTTTGTACAATAACGTTTGTTAAATTAGAATTTGTACAATAATTAAAGTTTGTACAAATTGTATAATGTTAACATTAATGATTATATGTTGCAATCAAATCACTGTAGTAAAAATCGGTAGTGATGTATGGTGTTTCAGGGCTGATATCATCTAAAGTCCTCCAAGGGGTTGGCATCATCATCTCTTCTTCGGTGCTCCTGATCCAGACTGTAGCTTGTGTTATTCCTAGTTACCACGGGATGTCAATCCCGTGGCAGAAACAGAGAACGATAGGAACATAATTAGCGTAGCTGCTGTTCAAACCAAGCAAAAGGATTTGTTCAACCAAAGCTAAGGATTCATAATGTGCAATTGATCAGATATAACTGCAGTAAAAGATTATGAGATGCGTTATGTGAATGCTTGGCTAAAAAGATGTGTCTTTAATCTAGATTTAAACAGAGAGAGTGTGTCTGAACCCCGAACATTATCAGGAAGGCTATTCCAGAGTTTGGGAGCCAAATGTGAAAAAGCTCTACCTCCTTTAGTGGACTTTGCTATTCTAGGTACTACCAAGAGTCCTGAGTTTTGCGACCTTAGGGAGCGTGATGGATTGTAGCGAGGTAGAAGACTAGTTAGGTACGCAGGAGCTGAACCATTTAGGGCCTTATAGGTAAGAAGTAGTATTTTATAGTTGATACGGAACCTAATAGGAAGCCAGTGCAGAGACTTTAAAATTGGGGTAATATGGTCATATTTTCTTGACCTGGTAAGGACTCTAGCAGCTGCATTTTGGACTAACTGCAGCTTGTTTATTGAAGATGCAGGACAACCACCTAGCAATGCATTACAATAGTCCAGCCTAGAGGTCATAAATGCATGAACTAACTTTTCTGCATCAGAAACAGGTAACATGTTTCGCAGCTTGGCAATGTTTCTAAGATGGAAGAATGCTGTTTTTGTAACATGGGAAATATGATTTTCAAAAGACAAGTTGCTGTCTAATATAACACCCAGACTTTTGACTGTAGAGGAAGCAGAAGTACATCCATCTAGTTGCAAATTGTAATCCAAGAGATTTTGTGTATTAATTTTTGGTCCGATAAGTAATATCTCTGTCTTATCTGAATTTAATAGGAGAAAATTATTGGTCATCCAGTCTTTTACATTTTTAACACACTCTGTTAACTTTGATAATTTAGACGTTTCATCTGGTCTTGTTGAGATATATAGTTGAGTATCATCAGCATAACAATGGAAACTAATTCCATAATTCCTAATAATATTGCCAAGGGGCAACATGTATATTGAGAAAAGCAGAGGACCTAGGACAGATCCTTGTGGCACTCCATACTTTACTGGTGATAATTGAGAAGACTCCCCGTTTAAGTAAACAAAGTGGTAGCGATCAGACAGGTAGGATCTAAACCATCTTAAAGCCTGCCCTTGAATACCTGCATAGTTTTGTAGTCGATCTATTAGTATGTCATGGTCTATAGTGTCAAACGCAGCACTAAGGTCAAGTAAAACTAGCAATGAGATGCAGCCTTGGTCTGATGCAAGAAGCAAGTCATTAGTGATTTTTACAAGTGCAGTTTCTGTGCTATGATGGGGCCTGAAACCTGATTGAAATTCTTCATAGATATCATTTTTTTGCAAAAAGCAGCATAATTGAGCAGATACAACTTTTTCTAAAATTTTAGACATAAACGGAAGATTAGAAATGGGTCTGTAATTTCCTAGTTCATTAGGGTCTAGTTGTGGTTTCTTAATAAGAGGCTTAATAACCGCTAACTTGAATGATTTTGGGACATGACCTAAAGATAACGATGAGTTAATAATATTGAGGAGCGGTTCTTCTGCTACAGGTAACAACTCTTTCAGTAATTTAGTGGGTACAGGATCTAATAGGCATGTTGTTGGTTTAGACGTACTGATAAATTTATTTAGCTCTTCCTGTCCTATAGTGGTAAAGCACTGCAGGTTTTCTTTGGGTGTGACAAAGGAAATTGACGTATTAGACGCTGTAGAATCTACGCTGGTTATTGTATTTCTGATGTTATCTATTTTATCAGTGAAAAAATTCATAAAGTCATTACTATTAAACTGTAAAGGAATATTTTGGTCGGGCGGCATCTGATTATTTGTTAATCTGGCCACTGTGCTAAATAAAAACCTTGGATTGTTTTGGTTATTTTCTATGAGTTTGCGTATGTGCTCGACCCTGGCAGCTTTTAGAGCCTGTCTATAGCTGGACATGCTGTTTTTCCACGCAATTCTAAAAACTTCCAAATTAGTTTTTCTCCATTTGCGCTCAAGATTACGAGTTTCTTTCTTGAGAGAATGGGTAGTACTGTTGTACCATGGCGCAGTACATTTTTCTCTAACTTTTTTCAATTTGATGGGGGCAACAGCTTCTAACGTATTAGAGAAGATAGTGTCCATGTTGCTAGTTAATTTGTCAAGATCCTGTGTATTACTGGGTGCACAGAGCAGTTGAGATAAATCGGGCAGGTTACTTGTAAATAAATGTTTGGTGGCTGGAACAATGGTTCTGCCCAAACGATAGCGCGGAGCGATATAGTTAATATCAGTCATACGCAGCGTGCATGATACAAGGAAATGGTCAGTAACATCATCGCTTTGAGGTACGATATCTATGTCAGTAAGATCAATTCCATGCGATATAATTAAATCTAGCGTATGATTGAAACGATGAGTGGGCCCGGTGACATTTTGCTTGACTCCAAAAGAATTTAATAGGTCAGTAAACGCAAGCCCTAAGGCATCATTTGTATTATCGACGTGAATGTTAAAGTCTCCGACAATTAGTGCTTTATCAAAATTAACCAGCAGGTCGGAAAGGAAATCTGAAAATTCTTTTAGAAAGTCTGTATACGGCCCTGGTGGTCTATACACAGTAGCTAAAATAAGAGATAAGACAGATTTCTTTTGCAAATCTGACAGAGTAACTTTAAGCAAAAGTATTTCAAAGGAATTAAACTTGTATCCTTTTTTCTGAGTTACATTGAGAATATCACTATATATTGTTGCGACACCACCGCCACGACCAATCTGACGGGGCTCATGCTTATAACAGTAGCTTGGTGGAGTAGACTCATTTAGACCAATATAATCATTTGGTTTTAGCCAGGTTTCAGTCAAGCAGAGTACATCAAAACTATTATCTGTGATCATTTCATTTACAATAACTGCTTTGGGTGCGAGTGATCTAATGTTTAGAAGCCCAAACTTTAAAAATGGTTTTTGTTCGTTTATTTTGCATTTTTCCGGGTTAATCACGATCAGATTTTTTCTAGATCCTGCATTAACTGTATGTTTTGACCTCACTATTCGAGGAACAGACACAGTATTTATAGATTGGACAGCACTAGTGCTATCATTTAAGTGTTCAGAGCAAAAACCATCATAGCAGTTATGTGGGAATCGGCTTACTAGTCAAATGGAGCGCAGCGTCCTGGAGATGTTGTCCGACAGCAGTTCTGCGCCGACTCTGCTGGGGTGCAGGCCATCAGCACGGAAAAGCCTAGGACGCTCCCAGAAAAGATTCCAATTATTAACAAAAAGCAGTTTCTGTTCTTTACACCATGTCAATAACCATTCATTTAGAGCAAAAAGTCTACTGAACCTTTCGTGCCCACGTCGATACGTGGGAAGCGGTCCTGACACGATGATCCTCGTCTCGGGCGCCGTGCTGCGAACCGTCTCGATCAGGCTGCCGAAGTCCCGCTTCA
>CM065129.1:38765466-38812966 GCA_033026305.1 Cirrhinus molitorella
TCGTGTGAGTGTCGTGTAGCCAAAGGTCACATTGATCCATCTGTCTCTCTCTGCAGTACATAAAGGCCTTCTACAATAAGACGTGGATCGATCGCTATAATGAGCCCATTGGAGACGGGACGGTCACCCTGCTGTGGTCCATCACAGTGTCCATCTTTGCCATCGGTGGTCTGGTGGGGGCGCTGACGGTCTCCTTCCTCATCAAAGTCTTGGGCAGGTGAGACGCCAGCACAAATCAAACCAACACTGACACAGATCCGCAGCTGGTTTAGCTCTGCCGAGGTTTTGCTTTTTATTTGTGTTTTATTTGTTTTGATTGACGGCTTGAAGTCTTCTGTGTTTTGTCTTCTGTTCTGTTCTCATAGTATTTCGACTTTGTTCTCATAGTATTTCGACTTCGTCCTTGTAATATTTCGACTTCGTTTTTGAAATATTTCGACTTCGTGCTCGTAGTATTCCAACTTGGTTCTCATAGTATTCTGACTTCGTTCTCGTAGTATTCCGACTTCGTTGTAATATTTCGACTTCGTTCTCGTAGTATTTCGACTTCGTCCTTGTAATATTTCAACTTCGTTCTCATAGTATTTCAGCTTAGTATTTGGACTTCGTTCTCGTAATATTTGGACTTTGTTCTCGTAGTATTTCGTTCACATAGTATTTCTGCTTCGTTCTCGTAGTATTTTGGCTTCGTTCTCGTAGTATTCAGACTTCGTCCTTGTAATATTTCGACTTGGTTCTCGTAGTATTTCGACTTCGTTCTTGAAATATTTTGACTTTGTTCTTGTAATATTCCGACTTCGTTCTCGTAGTATTTCGGCTTTGTTCTTGTAATATTTCGACTTTGTTCTCGTAGTATTTCGACTTCGTTCTTGAAATATTTTGACTTTGTTCTTGTAATATTTCGACTTTGTTCTCGTAGTATTTCAGCTTAGTATTTGGACTTCGTTCTTGTAATATTTCAGCGTAGTATTTGGACTTCGTTCTCGTAATATTTCGGCTTCGCTCTCGTAGTATTTGGACTTCGTTCTCGTAATATTTGGACTTTGTTCTCGTAGTATTTTGACTTCGTTCTCATAGTATTTCGGCTTAGTATTTGGCCTTCGTTCTCGTAATATTTGGACTTTGTTCTCGTAATATTTGGACTTCGTTCTCATAGTATTTCAGCTTATTATTTGGACTTTGTTCTTGTAATATTTCAGCGTAGTATTTGGACTTCGTTCTCGTAATATTTCGGCTTCGCTCTCGTAGTATTTGGCCTTCGTTCTCGTAATATTTGGACTTCGTTCTCATAGTATTCCTGCTTCATTCTCGTAGTATTTCTGCTTCGTTCTCGTAGTATTTCGGCTTCGTTCTCATAGTATTTCAACTTCGTCCTTGTAATATTTCGGCTCTGCTCTCGTAGTATTTGGACTTTGTTCTCGTAATATTTGGACTTTGTTCTCGTAGTATTTCGGCTTAGTTCTCGTAGTATTTTGACTTCGTTCTCGTAGTATTTCAGCTTCATTCTTGTAGTATTTCGGCTTAGTATTTGGACTTCGTTCTAGTAATATTTGGACTTTGTTCTCGTAGTATTTCCTTCTCGTAGTATTTCGGCTTCATTCTCGTAGTATTTCGGCTTCGTTCTCGTAGTATTCTGACTTCGTCCTTGTAATATTCCGACTTCGTCCATGTAATTAGGGCACGAGCACCGCGGTGCGAGGACCCTCTTGGAATTGCTCCGTTTCTTCTTCTTCTTCTTCTTCTTCTTGTCCGAAATGAATCGTATTTTAGAGGGCCTAAACATGCTCGAAAACTCATGAAACTTTGCACACGCGTCAGGACTGGCGAAAATTTACATCTGATATGGATTTCAAAAGTGGGTGTGGCAAAATGGCTCTGTAGCGCCACCTAGAAAACTTTAACGGAGTGCCCCTCGAGCTACGTTTCACGTACGTGTACGAAACTCGGTACGTACGTGTATCACACCAATCCCGACAAAAAAGTCTCCTGGCACAACATCCCAAACCCAACAGGAAGTCCGTTATTTGTAATTTCCTGTACGATTTTTGTGCAGTTTTTGCCATTTTTAGACCTCGTATTTTAACGAACTCCTCCTACAGTTTTTATCGGATCATCTTCAGATTTGGGAAGTGTGTTCATAAGGCCTTTGTGACGCTAAATTGCGAAGCTTTTGCGTTTTCGTCGAAGGGCGTGTCCCTGGCGGCCTGACAAACTTTGATGTTTCGCCATGAAACAGGAAGTTGCTGTAACTCAGGCAAGCAATGTCCAATCTGCCCCAAACTTCACACGTTTATTAACATTCATGTCCTGAACACATGTCCATGCCAATATTTAGTCATAGTCATAGCGCTACCTGCTGGCAACAGGAAGTAACATGTTTAACACTGTTATGGTCTCCTAGCAGCATATTAAAAAGCATCAGCAAGTGTAAAAAAGGCTAGCAACGTGTTATACACATTCTAAAACATGCTAGCAATACTTAGCTAAGTGCTAAAGGATGCTATTAATGCAATGAAACAGGAAGTTACTGTAACTCAGGCAAGCAATGTCCAATCTGCCCCAAACTTCACACGTTTATTAACAGTCATGTCCTGAACACATGTCCATGCCAATATTTAGTCATAGTCATAGCGCCACCTGCTGGCAACAGGAAGTAACATGTTTAACACTGTTATGGTCTCTTAGCAGCATATTAAAAAGCATTAGCAAGTGTAAAATAGGCTAGCAAAATGTTATACACATTCTAAAACATGCTAGCAATACTTAGCTAAGTGCTAAAGGATGCTATTAATGCAATGAAACAGGAAGTTACTGTAACTCAGGCAGGCAGTGTCTGATCTGCACCAAACTTCACATGTATGATAAGAGTCCTGACTTGAACACATTTAAAGGCCAATACACTGTTACAATCATAGCGCCACCCGCTGGAAACAGGAAATTGCTTTTTTTACACATGCAGTGTCTGATCTGCCCCAAACTTCACTTGTTTGATAAGAGTCCAGACTTGAACACATCTAAAGGTCAATACTCTGTTACAATCATAGCGCCACCTGCTGGAAACAGGAAATTGCTTTTTTTACACATGCAGTGTCTGATCTGCCCCAAACTTCACTTGTTTGATAAGAGTCCAGACTTGAACACATCTAAAGGTCAATACTCTGTTACAATCATAGCGCCACCTGCTGGAAACAGGAAATTGCTTTCTTTACACATGCAGTGTCTGATCTGCCCCAAACTTCACTTGTTTGATAAGAGTCCAGACTTGAACACATCTAAAGGTCAATACTCTGTTACAATCATAGCGCCACCTGCTGGAAACAGGAAATTGCTTTCTTTACACATGCAGTGTCTGATCTGCCCCAAACTTCACTTGTTTGATAAGGGTCCTGGCCTGAAGGCATATATGTGCCACTATTCAGTTACAATCATAGCGCCACCTGTTGGCAACATGCAAATCACTCAATAACTCAACCATACCATGTTCAATCTGCACCAAACTTCATATGTCTCGGCTTAGTATTTGGACTTCGTTCTCATAATATTTGGACTTTGTTCTCGTAGTATTTAGGCTTAGTTCTCGTAGTATTTTGGCTTAGTATTTGGACTTCGTTCTCATAATATTTGGACTTTGTTCTCGTAGTATTTTGGCTTTGTTCTCGTAGTATTTTGGCTTCGTTCTCGTAGTATTTCGGCTTAGTATTTGGACTTAGTTCTCGTGATATTTGGACTTCGTTCTCATAGTATTTCGGCTTCGTTCTCGTAGTATTTCTTCTTCGTCCTCGTAGTATTTCGGCTTCGTTCTCGTAGTATTTCGACTTCGTCCTTGTAATAATTCGACTTCGTTCTCTGAATATTTCGACTTCGTTCTTGTAGTATTCCGACTTCGTTCTTGAAATATTCCGACTTCGTTCTTGTAATATTCCGACTTCGTTCTTGTAATATTCCGACTTCGTTCTTGTAGTATTTCGACTTTGTCCTTGTAATATTTTGACTTCGTTCTCATAGTAATTCGACTTCGTTCTTGAAATATTTCGACGTCGTTCTTGTAATATTTCGACTTCGTTCTCATAGTATTCCGACTTCGTTCTTGTAATATTCCGACTTCGTTCTCGTAGTATTTCGACTTTGTCCTTGCAATATTTCGACTTCGTTCTCATAGTATTTAGACTTTGTTCTTGAAATACTTCGACTTCGTTCTTGTAATATTTCGACTTCGTTCTCATAGTATTCCAACTTTGTCCTTGTAATATTTCGACTTCGTCCTTGTAATATTTCGACTTCGTTCTCATAGTATTTTGACTTCGTTCTCGTAGTTTGGACTTTGTTCTCGTAGTATTTCGGCTTCGTTCTCGTAGTATTCTGACTTCGTTCTCGTAGTATTTCGGCTTCGTTCTCGTAGTATTCTGACTTCGTTCAAGTAGTATTTCGTCTTCTTTCTCGTAGTATTTCGACTTCGTTCTCGTAGTATTTCGACTTTGTCCTTGTAATATTTTGATTTCGTTCTCGCAATATTTTGTGTTCGTTCTCATAGTATTTCGATTTGATTCTCATTCTCATCATCGGTGAGACTCCAGCACAAATCATACTCTAGTGATAAACAAACCAACACAGACAGATCTGCAGCTGGTTTAGTTCTGCCAAGGTTTTGCTTTTTATTTGTGGTTTTGATTGACAGTCTGAAGTCTTCTGTGTGCTCAGGCCAATTATGTAAACATATGCAAATGATATGTAAATGAGGTAATGAGTCATTTTCATGTTGTGTTTGATGTCGAGTTTGTGTTTGTCATTTCCTGCCAGAATAGGTGCGCTTATAAGACATCTTAACTGGACTGGAATCTAACGCAGCATCAAATGCACATTGCACCTAGATAAGATCCCAGAATGCACTGCAGCGAACACAGTGAAACGACTGAGGACAGAGTTAAGTCTGACAGCAACACTGATTGCTCTAGTTCAGGCACAACGCTGATAGATTCGTGAGTGCTGATATCTCTAGAGTTAACAGTCATCTGACATCCTCATCTGTCAGCTCATGTGATTGTGACAGTGTTGTGGTGTTTAGAACGACTGCGGTGTGTTTGTGACACATATGTACACATGTATGTTGTGCTGGGCTCATCAGAACACTGGTCACGCTGCATTAGGAGCGCAGGCGACACACACACACACACACACACACACACACACACACACATAAACGTACTCTGAAGGGTGTTTAACAGGAAGCTGTTCTCTGGATGGAGCCGTTTCAACACTCATTATTTCCCAGGGGGAAATCTTTATCTGCATCTGGGCAGGAGATCAGCTGCAGCAGAAACGAGTCCAGTTCATTTCTGATGATCACAGTACACACTCCACAGCCACTATATCTGTCTGTCTGTCCATCTGTCCACCCATCCACCTTTATAAATTAATTATTTGTTTAAAGAGAATCTGACACACCTGTTTATTATGACGACATTTTAGTGCCATGTTAAATTATTTAAAAAATCTAAGACTAAGAGATTAAAGTCGTAATATTTAGAGAAGAAAGTCGAGATTACAAGAATAAAGTCGAAATATTTTGAATAAAGAATTAAAAAAAATTTTCCTCAACTTTGTTCTCGTAGTATTTCCACTTCGTTCTCGTAATATTTTGTGTTCGTCCTTGTAGTATATCGACTTCGTTCTCGTAATATTTCCACTTCGTTCTCGTAATATTTTGTGTTCGTCCTTGTAGTATGTCGACTTTGTTCTCGTAGTATTTCGACTTCGTTCTCGTAGTATTTGTCTTCGTTCTCGTAGTATTTCGTGTTCGTCCTTGTAGTATATCGACTTCGTTCTCGTAATATTTCCACTTCGTTCTCGTAATATTTTGTGTTCGTCCTTGTAGTATATCGACTTCGTTCTCGTAATATTTCGTGTTCGTCCTCGTAGTATGTCGACTTTGTTCTCGTAGTATTTCGACTTCCTTCTCGTAGTATTTCGTCTTCGTTCTCGTAGTATTTCATCTTCGTTCTCGTAGTATTTTGTCTTCGTTCTCGTAATATTTCGTGTTCGTCCTTGTAGTATATCGACTTCGTTCTCGTAATATTTCCACTTCGTTCTCGTAATATTTCGTGTTCGTCCTTGTAGTATATCGACTTCGTTCTCGTAATATTTCCACTTCGTTCTCGTAATATTTTGTGTTCGTCCTCGTAGTATGTCGACTTCGTCCTCGTAGTATTTCGTGTTCGTTCTCATAATATTTCGTGTTCGTCCTCGTAGTATGTCGACTTCGTCCTCGTAGTATTTCGTGTTCGTTCTCATAATATTTCGTGTTCGTCCTCGTACTATGTCGACTTCGTTCTCGTAATATTTCGTCTTCGTTCTCGTAGTATTTCGTCTTCGTTCTTGTAATATTTCGTGTTCCTCCTCGTAGTATGTCGACTTCGTTCTCGTAGTATTTCGTGTTCGTTCTCATAATATTTCGTGTTCGTCCTCGTAGTATGTCGACTTCGTTCTCGTAATATTTCGTCTTCGTTCTCGTAGTATTTTGTCTTCGTTCTCGTAGTATTTCGTCTTCGTTCTTGTAATATTTCGTGTTCCTCCTCGTAGTATTTCGTCTTCGTTCTCGTAGTATTTCGTCTTCGTTCTCGTAGTATTTCGTCTTCATTCTTGTAATATTTCATCTTCGTTCTCGTAGTATTTCGTCTTCGTTCTCGTAATATTTCGTGTTCGTCCTTGTAGTATATCGACTTCGTTCTCGTAATATTTCCACTTCGTTCTCGTAATATTTCGTGTTCGTCCTTGTAGTATATCGACTTCGTTCTCGTAATATTTCCACTTCGTTCTCATAATATTTTGTGTTCGTCCTCGTAGTATGTCGACTTCGTCCTCGTAGTATTTTGTGTTCGTTCTCATAATATTTCGTGTTCGTCCTCGTACTATGTCGACTTCGTTCTCGTAATATTTCGTCTTCGTTCTCGTAGTATTTCGTCTTCGTTCTTGTAATATTTCGTGTTCCTCCTCGTAGTATGTCGACTTCGTTCTCGTAGTATTTCGTCTTCGTTCTCATAATATTTCGTGTTCGTCCTCGTAGTATGTCGACTTCGTTCTCGCAATATTTCGTCTTCGTTCTTGTAGTATTTTGTCTTCGTTCTCGTAGTATTTCGTCTTCGTTCTCGTAGTATTTTGTCTTCATTCTCGTAGTATTTCGTCTTCGTTCTCGTAGTATTTTGTCTTCATTCTCGTAGTATTTCGTCTTCGTTCTCGTAGTATTTTGTCTTCGTTCTCGTAGTATTTCGTCTTCATTCTTGTAATATTTCATCTTCGTTCTCGTAGTATTTCGTCTTCGTTCTCGTAATATTTCGTGTTCGTCCTTGTAGTATATCGACTTCGTTCTCGTAATATTTCGTGTTCGTCCTCGTAGTATGTCGACTTTGTTCTCGTAGTATTTCGACTTCGTTCTCGTAGTATTTCGTCTTCGTTCTTGTAGTATTTCGTCTTCGTTCTCGTAATATTTCGTGTTCGTCCTTGTAGTATATCGACTTCGTTCTCGTAATATTTCCACTTCGTTCTCGTAATATTTTGTGTTCGTCCTTGTAGTATATCGACTTCGTTCTCGTAATATTTCGTGTTCGTCCTCGTAGTATGTCGACTTTGTTCTCGTAGTATTTCGACTTCCTTCTCGTAGTATTTCGTCTTCGTTCTCGTAGTATTTCGTCTTCATTCTTGTAATATTTCATCTTCGTTCTCGTAGTATTTCGTCTTCGTTCTCGTAGTATTTTGTCTTCGTTCTCGTAATATTTCGTGTTCCTCCTCGTAGTATTTCGTCTTCGTTCTCGTAGTATTTCGTCTTCGTTCTCGTAGTATTTCGTCTTCGTTCTCGTAGTATTTCGTCTTCATTCTTGTAATATTTCATCTTCGTTCTCGTAGTATTTCGTCTTCGTTCTCGTAATATTTCGTGTTCGTCCTTGTAGTATATCGACTTCGTTCTCGTAATATTTCCACTTCGTTCTCGTAATATTTCGTGTTCGTCCTTGTAGTATATCGACTTCGTTCTCGTAATATTTCCACTTCGTTCTCATAATATTTTGTGTTCGTCCTCGTAGTATGTCGACTTCGTCCTCGTAGTATTTTGTGTTCGTTCTCATAATATTTCGTGTTCGTCCTCGTACTATGTCGACTTCGTTCTCGTAATATTTCGTCTTCGTTCTCGTAGTATTTCGTCTTCGTTCTTGTAATATTTCGTGTTCCTCCTCGTAGTATGTCGACTTCGTTCTCGTAGTATTTCGTCTTCGTTCTCATAATATTTCGTGTTCGTCCTCGTAGTATGTCGACTTCGTTCTCGCAATATTTCGTCTTCGTTCTTGTAGTATTTTGTCTTCGTTCTCGTAGTATTTCGTCTTCGTTCTCGTAGTATTTTGTCTTCGTTCTCGTAGTATTTCGTCTTCGTTCTCGTAGTATTTTGTCTTCATTCTCGTAGTATTTCGTCTTCGTTCTCGTAGTATTTTGTCTTCGTTCTCGTAGTATTTCGTCTTCATTCTTGTAATATTTCATCTTCGTTCTCGTAGTATTTCGTCTTCGTTCTCGTAATATTTCGTGTTCGTCCTTGTAGTATATCGACTTCGTTCTCGTAATATTTCGTGTTCGTCCTCGTAGTATGTCGACTTTGTTCTCGTAGTATTTCGACTTCGTTCTCGTAGTATTTCGTCTTCGTTCTTGTAGTATTTCGTCTTCGTTCTCGTAATATTTCGTGTTCGTCCTTGTAGTATATCGACTTCGTTCTCGTAATATTTCCACTTCGTTCTCGTAATATTTTGTGTTCGTCCTTGTAGTATATCGACTTCGTTCTCGTAATATTTCGTGTTCATCCTCGTAGTATGTCGACTTTGTTCTCGTAGTATTTCGACTTCCTTCTCGTAGTATTTCGTCTTCGTTCTCGTAGTATTTCGTCTTCATTCTTGTAATATTTCATCTTCGTTCTCGTAGTATTTCGTCTTCGTTCTCGTAATATTTCGTGTTCGTCCTTGTAGTATATCGACTTCGTTCTCGTAATATTTCCACTTCGTTCTCGTAATATTTTGTGTTCGTCCTCGTAGTATGTCGACTTCGTCCTCGTAGTATTTCGTGTTCGTTCTCATAATATTTCGTGTTCGTCCTCGTAGTATTTCGTGTTCGTTCTCATAATATTTCGTGTTCGTCCTCGTACTATGTCGACTTCGTTCTCGTAATATTTCGTCTTCATTCTCGTAGTATTTCGTCTTCGTTCTCGTAGTATTTTGTCTTCGTTCTCGTAGTATTTCGTCTTCGTTCTCGTAGTATTTTGTCTTCGTTCTCGTAGTATTTCGTCTTCGTTCTTGTAATATTTTGTGTTCCTCCTCGTAGTATGTCGACTTCGTTCTCGTAGTATTTCGTCTTCGTTCTCATAATATTTCGTGTTCGTCCTCGTAGTATTTTGTCTTCATTCTTGTAGTATTTCGTCTTCACTCTCGGTAGTATTTCAACTTCATTCTCGTAGTATTTCAACTTAGTTCTCGTAATATTTATCTATCTTTATTTTGTAAAATGGTAAAACGCCATCATAGTTTTTGGTATGTTGTCAATGTTTTTTTTTTTTCTTTTAATTTAAACCTTTAACCGCAGAGCATGTGTGTTTGTGAAGGTCTGCAGCTCCTCATCACTCATCAGTCTCTCTGGAGTGAACATCAGTCTGGGTTTCAGAAGATCACTTCTGATCATAGATTCCCTATAGCAGGGTTCAATCCTGTAACCTCTGACTCAGCCCCTCACCCTATAGCGCTATATGACGTCTCATCGCGCTGGAGGAGGAAATTCTCCTGTAAACCATACGTGAGTCTTCACATGTATGTTTAATGCGTGCGGGCGAGAGTCTGCTTGTCTGCAGTGGATCTAGTCGATGTGTATTGAGTGTTTTGACCCGTCAGTCACGGCCTGAAGCTCTTCTGACACTAAGACGAGTCTGCAGTGCATTCTGGGATTTATTTGATTTATAGACAAACGTGAGCATGTTTTAACTCAATCTTCACTAGACCTAATGCTGCTCTAGTGTGTGTGTGTTGCCCTGCAGCGTTTGTGCTCAGATCATGGAGAGTGTGCTGCTGCTCCAGTGATCAGACACAGTGTTTTCACCTGCTGGACCACAAAACATGTTCATACAGTATAGTACAATATTTTTTTTATTTAGTACTGACCTGTGTAAGATATTTCACATAAAAGATATTCACATATAGTCCACAAGAGAAAACAATAGTTGAATTTATAAAAATGACGCTGTTCAAAAGTTTACATCCCCTTGATTCTTAATACTGTGTTGTTCCTGAATGACCCACAGCTGTGTTTTTTGTTTAGTGATAGTTGTTCATGAGTCCCTTGTTTGTCCTGAACAGTTAAACTGTCTGCTGTTCTTCAGAAAAATCCTTCAGCTCCCACAAATTCTTTGTTTTTTCTCCATTTTTGTGTATTTGAACCCTTTCCAACAATGACTGTATGATTTTGAGATCTATCTTTTCACACTGAGGACAACTGAGAGACTCATATGCAAGTATTACAGAAGGTTCAAACACTCACTGATGCTCCAGAAGGAAAAAACATGCATTAGGAGCCAGGGGTGAAAACTTTTGAACAGAATGGAAATGTGTACATTTTGCTAATTTTGCCTAAATATCATTTTTTATTAATTTAGCACTGCCCTTCAGAAGCTACAGAAGATACTTGCATGTTTCCAAGAAGACAAAATTAGTTACATTTACCATGATCTTTAAATGTCAAAAGTTTTCACCCCCGGCTCTTAATGCATGTTTTTTCCTTCTGGAGCATCAGTGAGTGTTTGAACCTTCTGTAATAGTTGCATATGAGTCTCTCAGTTGTCCTCAGTGTGAAAAGATGGATCTCAAAATCATACAGTCATTGCTGGAAAGGGTTCAAATACACAAAAATGCTGGAAAACCAAAGCATTTGTGAGACCTGAAGGATTTTTCTGAAGAACAGCAGGCAGTTTAACTGTTCAGGACAAACAAGGGACTCATGAACAACTATCGCTAAACAAAAAACACAGCTGTGGGTCATTCAGGAACAACACAGTGTTAAGAACTTTTGAACAGGGTCATTTTAATAAATTGGACTGTATGTAAATATCTTTTATGTGAAATATCTTATTCAGGTCAGTACTAAATAAAAAATAACATGCATTTTATATGATCCCTCTTATTTTGCTCAAATAATTAACATTTTGCAGATTCTGCAAGGGGTATGTAAACTTTTGAGCACAACTGTATATACATACTGTATAGTAATGCCCTAGCAACCAGACAGCAAAATAATACACATGTGACGTCAGCTTTGGGCTGAAGTGGAACAGCGTGTGTCCAAAATAGCAGCGTGTGATTTACTCGACATGGACTGAAATCCCTGTGGAATGCTGGTAGTCCGTGTTTAAATCCAAAGCTGCGAGAAACTCCGGATCCTCTAGGGTTAACAGCTGAACCTGAGCGCAGATCAGTGGATCTTCTGACAGGTGATGGACGCTTCTGTAGCTCACAAACACACAGCGGATTTACAGAGTCAAACCACAGAAACACACACTCATAAACACACACACATTCATATAAACACACACACACACTCACGGCTGATTTATCATTCCAGAGCAGCGTTGAGTCAGGAACCGCTGCAGGACGTGATCAGATCTGACCGTCATTCAGCACAAACAGTCCTGCTGCATGTTAACATTAATCTCTCTTTTTATTCTGGAGAACCAGAGAACAAACGCCATCCATTTATTACATTCTTATCCGCTGAACTCAAATATCGACTTTGAAGATTTTAAATGAATATTTCAATAATTTAGCAGCACATTCACATTAACGATCAAATGGCTTATTCATTTTAATTTGCCATCAATTGATTTCGTATTTCTTATTGTATTAATTGGTTGACTATTTCAGTAGTTTAATGCAGGTGAACACATTTTTAGTCATGTGTTTTATCTTAAAAATACTTTTTAATTTGACATTTTAATAGTTTGTGACCCTGGAGCACAAAACTAGTCTTAAGTTGTTGGGGTACATTTATGGCAATAGACAAAAATACATTGTATGGGTAAAAATTATAGTTTTTTCTTTTATGCCCAAAGTCATTAGGATATTAAGTAAAGATCATGTTCCATGAAAATATTTTGTACATTTCCTACCATAAATATATCAAAACGTAATTTGTTGATTAGTAATATGCATTGCTAACAACTTAATTTGGACATTTGATGGTGATTTTCTCAGTATTTTTTTTTTGCACCCTTCATTCTCAGATTGCAGATTTTCAAATAGTTGTATTTCGGACGAATATTGTCCTATCATACCAAACCATACATCAATATGGTTACACTTATTTATTTAACTTTCAGGTGATGTATAAATCTCAGTTTTGACAAATTGTCATCCAGAGTCACATTTGACAACACATTCAGATGTTCAGGATTCTCTGGTGTTAAATGATTACTCCACTTCAAAAAATACAGATTTTCCTGATAATTTACTCACCACCTTGTCATCCAAGACGTTCATGTCTTTCTTTCTTCAGTCGCAAAGAAATTAAAGGTTTTAATGGAAACATTCCAGGATTTTTCTCCGTATAGTGGACTTCAATGGTGCTCAACGGACTGAAGGTTAAAAATAGAGTTTAAATGCAGCTTCAAAGAGCTCTAAATGATCCCAGCCGAGGAAGAAGGGTCTTATTTAGCGAAACGATTGGTTGTTTTCTAAAAAAGTTGACAATTTATATACTTTTTAACCACAAATGCTCATATTGTCTTGTCTGTGATGTGCATGTGTGCTCTGTGTACTCCGGTTCAAGACACTTAGTAATTTTGAAATGCTAGTTTTGTCATTCTAAAATGCTTGAGCATAGTATCGTAGTATCGAAGTGCTTCATTATAATTAACTCCCAGAACTGTTCCCGCAAGCAGACTCTAAAAATAAGAAAACATGACCGAGTTTCATCTGCGCTCTGAGCCTTTTACAGTTCCGAATAATGTCTTATTCTTATCTGTATGACAAAAAATGGCATAGTAGGCCTATTTTAAGTTGTTTCTGATACTATAAAGAAAAAAAATTCTAAGCGAAATATTTGTATTTGTGCCGAATGAGAATCAGTGCATTTCAGTATGTTGTTCATAATGCCTTTATAATTTGTTTTATTTTATAAATTGTTTCTTTGCCATTATAATTTGCATTTGTTTGTCTGTTTCTTAAATATATTAGTTTTGGTTAGACTTTGTTGTTTATAACGAATGGCATTATAATTTGTTTTATTTTATAAATTGTCTGTTTTTTAAATTCCTTTTGGTTAGACTTATATACGTTTATAACGAATGCCGTTATAATTTGTTTTATTTTATAAATTGTCTGTTTTTTAAATTCGTTTTGGTTAGACTTATATACGTTTATAACGAATGCCGTTATAATTTGTTTTATTTTATAAATTGTCTGTTTTTTAAATTCGTTTTGGTTAGACTTATATACGTTTATAACGAATGCCGTTATAATTTGTTTTATTTTATAAATTGTTTCTTTGCCATTATAATTTGCATTTGTTTGTCTGTTTCTTAAATATATTAGTTTTGGTTAGACTTTGTTGTTTATAACAATGGCGTTATAATTTGTTTTATTTTATAAATTGTCTGTTTTTTAAATTCGTTTTGGTTAGACTTATATACGTTTATAACGAATGCCGTTATAATTTGTTTTATTTTATAAATTGTCTGTTTTTTAAATTCGTTTTGGTTAGACTTATATACGTTTATAACGAATGCCGTTATAATTTGTTTTATTTTATAAATTGTCTGTTTTTTAAATTCGTTTTGGTTAGACTTATATACGTTTATAACGAATGCCGTTATAATTTGTTTTATTTTATAAATTGTCTGTTTTTTAAATTCGTTTTGGTCAGACTTATATACGTTTATAACGAATGCCGTTATAATTTGTTTTATTTTATAAATTGTCTGTTTTTTAAATTCGTTTTGGTTAGACTTAAATACGTTTATAACGAATGCCGTTATAATTTGTTTTATTTTATAAATTGTCTGTTTTTTAAATTCGTTTTGGTCAGACTTATATACGTTTATAACGAATGCCGTTATAATTTGTTTTATTTTATAAATTGTCTGTTTTTTAAATTCGTTTTGGTCAGACTTATATACGTTTATAACGAATGCCGTTATAATTTGTTTTATTTTATAAATTGTCTGTTTTTTAAATTCGTTTTGGTCAGACTTATATACGTTTATAACGAATGCCGTTATAATTTGTTTTATTTTATAAATTGTCTGTTTTTTAAATTCGTTTTGGTCAGACTTATATACGTTTATAACGAATGCCGTTATAATTTGTTTTATTTTATAAATTGTCTGTTTTTTAAATTCGTTTTGGTCAGACTTATATACGTTTATAACGAATGCCGTTATAATTTGTTTTATTTTATAAATTGTCTGTTTTTTAAATTCGTTTTGGTCAGACTTATATACGTTTATAACGAATGCCGTTATAATTTGTTTTATTTTATAAATTGTCTGTTTTTTAAATTCGTTTTGGTCAGACTTATATACGTTTATAACGAATGCCGTTATAATTTGTTTTATTTTATAAATTGTCTGTTTTTTAAATTCGTTTTGGTCAGACTTATATACGTTTATAACGAATGGCGTTATAATTTGTTTTATTTTATAAATTGTCTGTTTTTTAAATTCGTTTTGGTTAGACTTATATACGTTTATAACGAATGCCGTTATAATTTGTTTTATTTTATAAATTGTCTGTTTTTTAAATTCGTTTTGGTCAGACTTATATACGTTTATAACGAATGCCGTTATAATTTGTTTTATTTTATAAATTGTCTGTTTTTTAAATTCGTTTTGGTTAGACTTATATACGTTTATAACGAATGCCGTTATAATTTGTTTTATTTTATAAATTGTCTGTTTTTTAAATTCGTTTTGGTTAGACTTAAATACGTTTATAACGAATGCCGTTATAATTTGTTTTATTTTATAAATTGTCTGTTTTTTAAATTCGTTTTGGTCAGACTTATATACGTTTATAACGAATGCCGTTATAATTTGTTTTATTTTATAAATTGTCTGTTTTTTAAATTCGTTTTGGTCAGACTTATATACGTTTATAACGAATGGCGTTATAATTTGTTTTATTTTATAAATTGTCTGTTTTTTAAATTCGTTTTGGTTAGACTTATATACGTTTATAACGAATGCCGTTATAATTTGTTTTATTTTATAAATTGTCTGTTTTTTAAATTCGTTTTGGTCAGACTTATATACGTTTATAACGAATGCCGTTATAATTTGTTTTATTTTATAAATTGTCTGTTTTTTAAATTCGTTTTGGTTAGACTTATATACGTTTATAACGAATGCCGTTATAATTTGTTTTATTTTATAAATTGTCTGTTTTTTAAATTCGTTTTGGTTAGACTTAAATACGTTTATAACGAATGCCGTTATAATTTGTTTTATTTTATAAATTGTCTGTTTTTTAAATTCCTTTTGGTTAGACTTATATACGTTTATAACAATGGCGTTATAATTTGTTTTATTTTATAAATTGTCTGTTTTTTAAATTCCTTTTGGTTAGACTTATATACGTTTATAACGAATGGCGTTATAATTTGTTTTATTTTATAAATTGTCTGTTTTTTAAATTCCTTTTGGTTAGACTTATATACGTTTATAACAATGGCGTTATAATTTGTTTTATTTTATAAATTGTCTGTTTTTTAAATTCGTTTTGGTCAGACTTATATACGTTTATAACGAATGCGGTTATAATTTGTTTTATTTTATAAATTGTCTGTTTTTTAAATTCGTTTTGGTCAGACTTATATACGTTTATAACGAATGCCGTTATAATTTGTTTTATTTTATAAATTGTCTGTTTTTTAAATTCGTTTTGGTCAGACTTATATACGTTTATAACGAATGCGGTTATAATTTGTTTTATTTTATAAATTGTCTTTTTTAAATTCGTTTTGGTTAGACTTATATACGTTTATAACAAATGGCATTATAAACTGTGATTTATTTTATACTTTGTATATATATGTAGCCTACTACAATTTTATAGCTGCTCATAATTGTGCCCCCCATTGAGATTTTCTGGCGACGGCCCTGATTCTCATCTTACATCTTCGTACAATTCCAACCGCTTTCAAATGACTTTTGTGATGAATGTAAAAAAGAAAAAATCTCACCATTTTCATTGTTTTTTCTCCTACACCGAAAACCATTCCATCTTAAAAGAATCGCATTTCTTTTTTACTTTGGCTTGGTGAGGATTTGCCACTGCCGTTCGTTTTGTCATTATTATTAAAGGCCAACATAAGCAGCTTACAGGGAACAGTGGATACTAACTGATAAACGCAAATACAGATATGCACCGGAGTCTGGCGTGAGGCAGCTGCCGCTTACTTTCATTTTGTTGTTAATGTTTATTTTGTTATTAAAGTTACGTCGGCAGCTTCCCGCATCCTTCTCCCTGAGTCTTGAACTTGGTTACATACATATATGCGTCTTCCTTAAATCATCCTGGCGACCCATTTTTTAAGAGTGCGCATCGCAGAACTAGACAAAACCAGCATTTGTGGTTAAAAAGTGTATAAATATTCAATATATAAAGAAAATAACCAGTCGTTTTGCTAGATAAGACCCTTATTCCTCATCTGGGATCGTTTGAAACTGCATTTTTAACCTTCAGTCCATTAAGCATCATTGAAGTCCACTATATAGAGAAAAATCCTGGAATGTTTTCCTCCAAAAACGTAATTTCTTTGCGACTGAAGAAGGAAAGACGTGAACGTCTTGGATGCCATGGGGGTGAGTAAATGATCAGGACACTTTTATTCTGGAAGTGGAGCAATCCTTTAACTTACAGCCAAACTAATAGATGTTCCATGATTTTTAGCACGTGTTTTATTTGGATCATGTTTATTTTAATGTTATGATGATCGTCATTAGCTCTGCACAGGTGGCGGTCGTCATGGAGACGGTGTCTGTGGATGCTGAGAGCAGATGAGCGGTCAGCGTCTGTCAGGGATCATCAGCGTCTGCGCGGCGCTGTGGAATAATTCAGGACAACAGACAGATGACCTCAGACTCCGTCAAAACCAGCGACCGCTTCTGCTGATGTGCGCTTCATAGAACGTTGCTAGGGTGTCGTGTGTGGTTGCTAGGTGTTTAGTCCTGTCCCGGTGTTCTTCAGGTGTAGATGTGGCTCAGTATATCAGTTGAATGCTCTCAGATGCTCCTCAGGGTCAGAGATTTTCATTTTGTGGTTCATAAAGAGATTCAGGGGCCTGAGTGCAGTTCTGGTTTACAGCTCTCAGTATTTACTGATATTGAACGCATATGTGACCCTGGAGCACAAAACCTGTCTTAAGTCGCTGGGGTACATTTGTAGCAATAGCCAAAAATACATTGTATGGGTCAAAATGATTGTTTTTTCATTTATGCCAAAAATCATTAGGATATTAAGTGAAGATCATGTTCCATGAAGATGTTTAGTAAATTTCCTACTGTAAATATATCAAAACTTAATTTATGAAAAGTCATATGCATTGCTAAGAACTTCACGTGAACACTTTTAAAGGTGATTTTCTCAATGTTTTTATTTTTTCTTGCACCCTCAGATTGCAGATTTTCAAATAGTTGTATCTCGGCCAAATATTGTCCGATCCTAACAAACCATACATCAATGAAAAGCTTATTTATTAGCTTTCAGATGATGTATAAACCTTAATTGAAAAAAAATGGACCCTTATGACCTTGTGGTCCAGGGTCACATATGTAAATTATGATGGTTCTTTTTAATATTAATAATAATAATAATAATAATAATAAAGGTGTGTGTGTGTTCAGGAAAGGAACTCTTCTGGCCAATAACGCTCTGGCTCTGATCGCTGCGCTCCTATTGGCTCTGGGAGAGATGGCTGGATCCTTTGAGATGCTCATCATTGGTCGATTCATCATCGGCATGGATTCAGGTCAGTCCGGATTGGCTGCGGAAAGTGTCAGATAATAAAGACTGGATTCACAACAGTGTTCATTTTGACAGCAAATTTAGTTGTTGTTTTTTTCATAGTCTTTTGACTAAAATACCATTTAGTTTTAGTCATATTTTAGTTATCTGAATAGGATTTAGTTTTACTTTAGTTTTATTTAGTTTTAGTCGACTAAATCTACAGTAAATGTAGTCTGCTAAAATGTAATGGGTTTAGTTTCAGTGCAATGCATTTATTAAGCACTTCTCTAAAATTTCCAAACTCATCATATAGGTTTGATATTAAGGTTTAATTATAATAAACACAATTTAACTGCGGTGATACACAACATGCCTTAATATTAAAATTAAATAAATCCACTTCTCATAAAGAACATGGTCTTCTTCTGAATGTAATCTCAATGGTTATATCGGCTAATGATGCATTCTTTATAGTCACTTGTTTACCATATTCTTCATTCTTTCAAACAGACATGTTTATTTCTATAAATGAATTTAGATTCATCTTTAGGGCTTCAGTCAAGAGCAGTGAGTGGTTTCTGTCTGTCTTTTGTTGCTTGATGAACATCAGTGACTCAATAGACACTAAATGCAGCTGCTGTCCCTTTAAAACCCAATGCAATGCACTGATGCACTTTCTCTCAACTGTTTACGTTCATTTAAGACGTAATCTGCTGTGTTTATGTGAATACTCATCAAAACGGACAATTCCAGATCATTTTGTGTGTATTTCTCAGTTGCAAAGTGAAAGAGTGTGAGGTGTGTTTTCTGTGTGTTTGCTTCAGTGTCTGCATCAGAAAACAAGACCCAATTGAGTTCTCTCTTGCGTCGTCAGATTTATCCATATGTCTGCACTTCTCCCACATATTCACATTTCTGAGTGGATTAGACGTGCAGCAAGTGCATTTTAGCTTGTGTTTGTACATCTAACCTCCTACTGCACAACAGATTATTCTGAATGAATCTCTTTCCAAATCGTCCCTCACTAACGTTTTAGTCTCGTTTTTATTCGTTGACGAAAATGCCAGTCGATTTTTGTCATAGTTTTTGTCATTCAAAAGTAATTTGTTCATTTTCATTGGTGAAAAATATAACACAACTTATTCGTCAGTGAAATTAACACTAATTCACAGTTTGTTTCTAACTTCTAAACAAAAGTACAACATATTCTTCCACATGTGGAATAGAGCGTCATGCCCAGAAATGGTTTGCTTGCTCTCAGCATTGTCAGCACCAAATGAGTGTCAGGAAGAGATATTAAAACACATGACCTGTCTCTGTGTCTCTGTCTGTCAGGTGTGTCTCTCAGCGTGTTGCCCATGTATCTGGGTGAGATTTCTCCTCGGCAGATCCGCGGCTCCATCGGTCAGTTTCACGCCATCTTCATCTGTCTGGGTGTTTTTATCGGGCAGGTGCTTGGACTGCCTGAGATCTTTGGACAGGTGAGTCTGCAGATGTTTGAATGTTTCTAAAACAAGTCAGTGCTGCATTTCTGTGATCAAAAATACAGTAAAACCTGTATTTATCTGTTAAATATCTGTTAAAATGTCATTTATTTCTGATGCGCAGCTGAGTTTTCAGCATCATTACTCGTCTTCAGTGTCACATGATCCTTCAGAAATCATTCTAATATGCTGATTTGCTGCTCTAGAAACATTTCTTTGAATATTGATTATTATCGATGTTGAAAACAGTTGCTGCTGCACAATATTTTTGTGGAAACGGTCATGCGTTTTATTTGTCAGGATTCACAGATGAATAGAAAGTTTAAAAAAGCAGCATTTATTTGAAATAGAAATCTACTGTAACTTTTCATCAGTTACAATATTTTGGTGGAAACTGATAGATTATGATTTTGAAAAACATTTTGAATTTTGACATGTTGACATTTGTGACCCTGGAGCACAAAACCGGTCTTAAGTCGCTGGGGTATATTAGTAGCAATAGCCAAAAATACATTGCATTGGTTAAAATTAGTAATTTTTCTTTTATGCCAAAAATCATTAGGATATTAATTAAAGATCATGTTCCATGAATATATTTTGTAACTTTCCTACCATAAATATATCAGAACTTAAGTTTTGATTAGTAATATGCATAGCTAAGAAGTGCATTAGGACAAATTTAAGGCGTTTTTCTCAATATTTAGATTTTTTTATATCTTTAATATTCAAATATTGTCCTATCCTGACAAGCCATACATCAATTGAAAGCTTATCTATTCAGATTTCATACGATGTATAAATCTCAATTTAGAAAAATTGACACTTATGACTGGTTCTGATGCTGCACAGATACTTCCAATCATAAACACATTTGTATTTTATCCAGTAGACACAGACAAATTTACATTCATTATATACAAATACCTGAATTTTTATATTTAGTTCATTTAATTTTCATGACTTTTGAAGATGTTCCTGATTTACTGGATAATGATTAGTATTTTGAAGACCTTGATTGGCTTGTTCAGGTGTTTGATTATGCCCTCCAAAGTTGCCCAGCCCTGCTCTAGATACTGTATATTCATTATAAAAATGCCCAGATTTGATTTGCATTGCTTTTCCAGGTCTAGAAACCAGATTTTAAAAATGAGGCTTCCTCACATATTCAGGTTTTCCAAAGACTATAAGAATCCTGGTTCTTCAAAGGCATAACATGAATTAAAATAAAAAAGATCTTGATTGTGATTAGTTCTAGCTGATGTAATGTAATGCTTTTTTTTTGTCTGATTTTGATTTCAAGCAGGAATATTATAGTTAACTAAAACTAAAACCATAAAAAAGCAGGATTTAAAGCATTAGTTCACTTTCAGAACCAAAATGTATAGATAATGTACTTACCCCCTTGTCATCCAAGATGTTCATCTCTTTCTTTCTTCAGTCGTAAACAAATTGTTTATTTTGAGGACAACATTAGGATTTCTCTCCATATAGTGGACTTCTATGGTGTCCTGAGTTTGAACGTCCAAAATGCAGTTTAAATGCAGCTTCAAAGGGCTCTAAATGATCCCAGCCGAGGAAGAAGAGTCTTATTTAGCGAAATGATCTGTTATTTTCAAAACCAATTGACAATTTATATATGATTTTGAAGTTGCAGGCAAAAATGCAATGTGAGTTTTTAGACATACCCTAACTGTATTAACTATGAATGCACATCACAGAGATGAGACAAGACCAGCATTTGAGGCTAAAAAGTATATAAATTGTCAGTTTGTTTAGAAAATAACCGATTGTTTCGCTAGATTAGGGTCGTTTTGGAGCTAGGGGTGTAACGATTCACTCGTTTTCTCGATGCATCGATTACAAAACCTGACGATGCATATGCATCGATCTTGAAACATGGGTTTTTGAATCGTAAATCATTTATTTCGGCTATTAATCAATTTAAAACATTAAGAATCAAATGAATAGTGATTTGGTTCTTTAAAATATATAAATTACTACAAGCACGAATTAACGGAGACCTTGAACAGCGTTGTTCGTTTCCTCACATCTCTCCTTCACACGCTTCATTCACTTTAAAAAAAATAAATAAATAAAGAGAAATAAATATACTAACATGTAATTTTGTAAGTTTGAAATACCTTTATTCCATGCTAAGTATAAATTTACATATTTCTTTATAAAAAATACTTTGCACCTTTAGTAGCTTATACTAAACTGCCATAAAGTGTGCTGAATTGTAAGTATAGGTCTGAAGTTTAACTAAAGATGAGCTGAAGTATATTTGATTGAAGTGGAACTATTTGAGGTACACTTTAAATATCTTGCATTTAAAGACCTTTTTATTCAAAGAGAATACAGTCCTCAGCAAAAGTTACATTAAAAGACATTTTAGGCTTAATATTAAGAAATTCAAATCAAGTTTAATTATAATTTTTAATGTCAAAGTCTCGAGGGATGTATTATTAAATATGTTAATATATTCAAATTATACTTAGTTTGAAATAAATGTATTTTCATAATTTCTTAATATGCTCTGTCATGCCTTAGCATCATTAAACTAACAACAGTGAACAAAAGTGTTTTATTTATTGTTATAAATTGTATACATTTTCCATAAAGGCAGAAGTGTAATTTGCCCCCTGACTAATCATATAAAGAATTTAGGGAAAGCATTTAAATAATCCTGTGAATACACTTAAAGTATGCAGAATCGAATCGTTATTAATCGAATCGCGTTGAATTTGACTGTGAATCGTCTCGAAGCGTTCTGAATTTGCAAAAATCGTTCTTGAACTGAATCAAAACCCTATGAATCATGAATTGAATCGATTCGATTCGTTGTTTGCCCAAAGATTCACAGCCCTGTTTAGAGCCCTTTGAAGCTGCATTTAAACTGCATTTTGGAAATTCAAACTCGGGAGCACCATAGAAGTCCATTTATATGGAGAGAAATCCTAATGTTTTCCTCAAAAAAACATAATTTCTTTACGACTGAAGAAAGAAAGATATGAACATCTTGGGCGACAAGGGAGTGAGTACATTATCCGTACATTTTTGTTCTGAAAGTGAACTAATCCTTTAAGTAAATCAGTGTTAATTTTGACAGCATATTTTGATTTAGTTTCAGTCATAGTCTTTTGACTAAAATGCCATTTAGTTTTAGTCATATTTTAGT
The DNA here is from genome assembly GCA_033026305.1 of Cirrhinus molitorella. Lineage (NCBI taxonomy): Eukaryota > Metazoa > Chordata > Actinopteri > Cypriniformes > Cyprinidae > Cirrhinus > Cirrhinus molitorella. Next base: position 38,788,137 of record CM065129.1, read on the forward strand.
CATCTGGATTGTTTTTAGTTTTAGTCGACTTAATATCATAAGATTTTAGTCGACTAAATCTACAGTAAATGTAATCTGCTAAAATCTAATGGGTTTAGTTTCAGTGCAATGCATTTATTAAGCATTTCTCTAAACTCATCATATAGGTTTGATATTAAGGTTTAATCATGATAAACACAATTTAACTGCGGTGATACACAACATGCCTTAATATTAAAATTAAATAAACCACTTCTCATAAAGAACATGGTCTTCTTGAATGTAATCCCAATGCTTATATCGGCTAATGATGCATTCTTTATAGTCACTTATTCTTCATTCTTTCAAACAGACATGTTTATGTCTATAAATTAATTTAGATGAATCTTTAGGGTACGTAAGTGATTCAGTCAAGAGCAGTGAGTGGTTTTCTGTCTTTCTTTTGTTGCTTGATGAACATCAGTGACTCAATAGACACTAAATGTGGCTGCTGTCCCTTTAAAACCCAATGCAATGCACTGATACACTTTCTCTCAACTGTTTACGTTCATTTAAGACGTAATCGGCTGTGTTTATGTGAATACTCATCAAAACGGACAATTCCAGATCATTTTGTGTGTATTTCTCAGTTCAAAGTGAAAGAGTGTGAGGTGTGTTTTCTGTGTGTTTGCTTCAGTGTCTGCATCAGAAAACAAGACCCAGTTGAGTTCTCTCTTGCGTCGTCAAATGTATCCATATGTCTGCACTTCTCCCACATATTCACATTTCTGAGTGTTTTATTAGACGTGCAGCAAGTGTATTTTAGCTTCTATTCTCCTACTACACAACAGATTTTTCTGAATGAATCTCTTTCCAAATCAACCTCCCTAACATTTTCATCTTGTTTTTGTTCCTTGCTGAAAATGGCAGTAGATTTTTGTCATTCAAAAAGAATTTTAGTTCATTTTCATTTTCGTCTGTGAAAAAAATGACATTGACGAAGTTTTTGACAAATTATTCGTCAACAAAATTAACACCGCTTGAAATAAAACTAATAAAAATGACACTAAACAAAAAAAAAATACATATATATATATATACACTACCGTTCAAAAGTTTGGGGTCAGTAAATGTTTATTCATTCTTTTTTTTTTTTAAATAAATTAATAAATTGTTACATTAATAAAAAGTGACATAATAGATTTACATTGCTAGAAAAGATTTATAGTTTGAATAAATGTTGTTCTTGAAAGAAAAAAATACAGGTTAAAAAAAAACCGGATAATTCTACTAATAATTGAGAATATCAGAATGATTTCTGAGAGATCATGTGACACTTAAGTCTGGGAAACTGAGTAACAGCTGATGAAAAATCAGCATTGCATCACAGGAATAAATTATATTTTAAAGTATATGAAAATAAAAACCATTATTTTCTATTGTAATAACATTTTGTAATATTACTGTTTATTTTCTGTATTTTTGATCAAATAAATGCAGCCTTGACTTCATTAAAAAAAATTGCAAGTCTTACTGACCGCAAACTTTTGAACGGTAGTGTGTATTGAGAAACGTGCAATAAGACAGAAGTGAGGTGGTCTTGTGCTGTGTCTGGAGTGGATCTGGAGCTCTGTGTCGTCTGTATTCGCGTGTGGGATCAGACAGCCGCTCTGTCGGGTCGTGATCTGAAAACAGGCTGGTGTCGGTCCGCATGATCGTCCAGCAGCGGGTCGTGATCTGCGGTGTCAGAGCTCCAGACAGCAGAGGAGGACTGAGTGTCTGCGCTTCTCCTGCAGATGATGCTGGAGCAATGGATCGAAGGTGAACCTGTCCTTCTCCTCAAGCTTGAACATCAGCTGAAACTGCTACACAATCATCTATTGTTTCTTGAACAGCCAGGATTCACACTGAATTAAAAAACAGGTTTTAAAAGCGTGATTTGCAGACCTGGAGAAGTCATGAAAATTCATAAAATCTAAAAACGCTACGGGGCTTTTTATAATGAATGCACATTTGCCTAGTTATTCCAAGAATCATTTATCGGCATGAAATTGCGAGTAAAAGCCCTTATTCAGTCAATCAAGACTGACTGCAAATGCATACAAATGAACCAAACCTTAAAACACCATGGGCCTTTCGATAATGAATGTGCATTTGTCTAGTTATGTCAAGCGCAATAATATTTTACTGGATAGAAAATGCGTTAAAGATATACAAATAAATCCTGAACTTCATCCAGTGAATCAGGGATGGCTAGAAAGGCGATCATAAAAATTATTAGTGTGTATTTATTCTTTCATTTGTGTTTTTTATTGTTGTGAATCAATAACAGTAGATATGTGTCATCTGGATTATGTAATCAGATCCCAAAAATGAAGTACTTGCAATTATATTACATTTAATAGATGCTTTTATTGAATACATGATTGCGGTACAATTACACTACTTTAAAAACATTATTAATTGTTTTCACTAAATGTATTTGTGACCCTGGACCACAAAACCAGTCTTAAGTGTCAATTTTTCAAAATTGTGATTTATGCATCATCTGAACATTGAATAAATAAGCTTTCCATTGATTATAATCGGACAATATTTGACCGAGATACAACTATTTGAATATCTGTAATCTGAGGGTGCAAAAAAATCAAAATATTGAGAAAATCACCTTTAAAGTTGTCCAAATGAAGTTTTTAGCAATGCATATTACTAATCAAACATTAAGTTTTGATATATTTACAGTAGGAAATTTACAAAATATCTTCATGGAACATGATCTTTACTTAATATCCTAATGATTTTTGGCATAAAAGAAAAATCAATAATTTTGACCCATACAATGTATTGTTGGCTATTGCTACAAATATACCCCAGTGACTTAAGACTGGTTTTGTGCTCCAGGGTCACATATACTTGAAGATTTTAAGGTAGCAAGCAATAATTATCACATTTGCATGTTCTCTGACGTTAGTTAATTCAGGTAAATTAATATATATATATTTTTTTTTTAATTAGCATTTTTATGATTTAATTAATATCTTTTCATTAAAACTTGTTGCTACTAACAATGAATAGAATATCTTCCTTATCTTTATATTTTTGCATCAATATATTACAAGATTATCCTATTTAAATCAGTGTGATAAACATAAAGTAGTCAGATTATATTACTTTACTGTCATTTCTGCTTGTTGCAATAAAGCGCAATTTTTCTGCACTAAACGAGTGAATTTTGCCAAGATATTGTCAGAGATGATAGACAAGATGTTAGATAGAATAATAATTTAATGAAAACCTAATTTTGACAAAAAAAACTATTTTTCGAATTTCCTGAAATCGTCCCAGCGCAGCATCCGACGGCTTTTCACATTTATATTCATTATATAAAAATACCTTAATTTCCAGATTTAGTTCATTTAGTATTTTGTCTCGTTTTTAGTCAAAATATCTACAAATTCTTACATTAAGATGAATTTACAATTGCATTGTCTTGTTTCCAGGGGAAAAAAAAAACTAAATGAAGTGCATTTTGCTTAAAACAAGTGTAACCCCTTAATTGTCACCTGTTTACTTCACCATTTTACAAATAAATCCTAATTTAATCATGACAAACTATACATTGCTGGAAAGGTATAAGACTCCTAAATAGACATTTGACCATTTTTTGTGTTACAAATGATGTAGGAAAAGTAATAGATTCATTTATGACAAGAGTGCAACTTAAAAATCTACTTCATAACAGGAGTCACGCTTTAGAAATCATATATCACTTCAAATCTCAAAACTCATCCTTTGAAAAACGTTTTAAAATCAGACATTGCATTACCATGGAAAATAAGCATCAAAATCACATTACAAAATGTTTTCATTCATGAATTATAAAAATGTAAGTGTGAATACTGCACTTTCACATCTGTGTTCAAAAATGGAAATGACAGATAAAGGGCTAAATATCTTCTGTCATTTTGCTTATCTAGTAAATGCATCCTAAAAAGATTTTGTAAGACATTTTGACTAGAAATGACAAAAATACTAAGATAAGAGTATTATAGGGTTTAAGGAGAGCTGTCAGGAGCACTATACTGCATCATTAGACAAATAGACTAATGTCTGTTTTCCGTTGTTTATCATGGGTATAAGTCTCCGAACTTTTGATCACCCCTTGTATGTTTAAATAGCACCAATAATGTATAACATAATGCACTGCAAAACACTCTAAAACAGGAGAAATGGTGAAGATGCACTGTTCCAGCATTGGAAGACTGTATTTTTAAGTGTTATACATGCAATGTTTTTAACAAAGAATTTGATATTTTGTAATTATTGTGTCTGTTTTAATTGAATACCAGTATTATAGAGTAAAAATAAAATTAATTATATTTAAAAATTATTCAATCTACTGAAATCTATATTAAAATGAACAAATTACAGTAGTATACTGATGAATTAATTTTTTTACAGTTTGCAACTGTAAATCAAATGCAGTTTGTTACTGTAAATCTTAATTACAGTAACTGACTGGCGACAAAAGAGAGCAGCTTCTTCCGACTGCGTTTTTCTCTTGCGCTCCTCCGTCTCACAGTATTAATAAATAAATAAATAAATGCAACTTTGCTTGCCGTAGTTTACACAGGGCTGGTGGGAAATGTGCATTTAGACGCCTTTATTAAATATGTTATGTGGTTTATTTTGATAGTGTTTAGAGAAAGTTCTTAACAGTCGAGAAAGACACTTTCATTTCTGCTTGCTGCAATAAATCGCTATTTTTCTGCACTAAACGAGTGAATTTTGCCAAGATATTTTCAGAGATGATAGACAAGATGTTATACAATAATAATTTAATGAAAAACTAATTTTGACCACATCCGACGGTTTTTCCCAGATCGCATCACATACACTACCGTTCAAAAGTTTGGGGTCGGTAAATGTTTATTCATTCTTTTTTTTTTTTTTTTGAAAGAAATGAATAAATTGTTACATTAATAAAAAGTGACATGATAGATTGACATTGCTAGAAAAGATTTATAGTTTGAATAAATGTTGTTCTTGGAAAAAAAAAACAAAAAAAACATTGGCGGCACAACTGTTTCCAAAACTGATAATTCTACTAATAATTAAGAATATCAGAATGATTTCTGAGAGATCATGTGACACTTAAGCCTGGGAAACAAAAATCAGCATTGCATCACAGGAATAAAACATATTTTAAAGTATATGAAAATAAAAACCATTATTTTCTATTGTAATAACATTTTGTAATATTACAGTTTATTTTCTGTATTTTTGATAAAATAAATGCAGCCTTGACTTCATAAAAAAAAAATTGCAAGTCTTACTGACCGCAAACTTTTGAACGGTAGTGTATATACAACTAGAATGTACATTTCCTGAAGAAAATGTAAGTGGGGCTTGCAGTGGCAAAACTCGGCACTTGGTTGCAAGGGCTACTAGTGTTGTTAAGGTGTTCTGGGTGTTAGCATGGTGTTAGCATGATGTTAGCATGATGTTAGCAACATGCTAGCACGATTAGCATGTTGTTAATATAAAGTTAGCATGACTAGCATAGTGTTAGCATAATGCTAGCATGTTTTTAACAAGATGCTAGCATGATTAACATGATGCTAGCAGCATGATGCTAGCAACATGCTAACACGATTAGCATGCATTTAACATGAAGCTAGCATGATTAGCATGATGCTAGCAACATGTTAGCACAATTAGCATGTTGTTTACATGAACATGACTAGCATGGTGTTAGCATGATGCTAGCGTGTTTTTAACAAGATGCTAACATGATTAGCATGATGCTAGCAACATGCTAACATGATTAGCATGATGTTAGCATGCTTTTAACATGATTAGCATGATGCTAGCAACATGCTAGCACAATTAGCATGTTGTTAACATGAAGTTAGCATGACTAGCATGGTGTTAGTATGATGTTACCATGTTTTTAACAAGATGCTAACTTGATTAGAATGATAATCACTTAGCTAATCACTATTAGCATGTAGCTAGTCATGGCTAGCATGTGTAGGATGTTGTAAGTCCTATTTGCTAGCATGAGTCAAAAGAAGAAACTCCCATGTCTCTACGATGTTCTGATGCAAAGATATATGTCTTGATGAATGGTTGCTAGGGTACTCTGTTTGGTTGCTAAGGAGTGGCCAATGATGATACTCCAAAGGCTGCTTGTCAGTATGAATGATATAAACCAACCCCCATGTCTCTATGACACTCAGATGTGAAGATATGCCTGTGTGGGTTTGGGTTGCTATGGTGCTTGACAGTGGTTGCTAGGGCGTGGCTAGGACGTTTTATGGTGAGCCATGATTGGCTGTTTGCTGCCCCGATTCAAACAACCCCACCCGCATGTCTCTATGATACTGTGATCCAAAGATATCCATCTGAGCCATTTAATGGCAGTCTATGGGATCTGTTGCTAGGGTGCCCTAAATGGTTGCTAGGGTGTGGCTAGGAAGTGTCTATGGTGATCCATGATTGGCTGTTTGCTGCCCCGATTCAAACTACCCCAACCCCTTGTCTCTATGACACTGTGATCCAAAGATATCCATCTGGGCATTTTATAATGGGGGTCTATGGGTTGCTAGGGTGCCCTAAATGGTTGCTAGGGCGTGGCTTGACTGCTTCACAGTGATCCGAGAGTTTGATTGGTTGTCTGAGTAAAATGAACCCACCCCCAAGTCTGTATGAGATTGTGATGCAGAGTTATGTTCAATGTAAAATCCCTATGTAAATTACCATAGTAGGAAAAAAAAACTATTTCATGGGGCTTCCCTCACCATAGTATCTCAAAGGGGCAACTTTGGGGGGCTCTAGCACCCCAGGGGTACAACTTATACCCCATTGCGAGGTATGTTCCCGCAAAGCTTGCCAGTGTCTCCAAATGTAGTGATTCACGTGTTTCTATGAAATTGTCGCTCGGCGCTACGATCCGTCAAATTTGGCCGCAATGTTAAGTCTATGGGATTTTTCGGGAGATTTTTCGCCCCGTGTACGATTATCGTACACCCGAACGCTTATAAAAGTCAGAGCACACCATTCCCGTATAGGCCGCACGATTTGACGCCTGTTTCGTGGGTCTGTGACAAAAACTGCGGGACTAGTTACGCGCCGAAATTTGTTCGGAAGTAAGAAGAAGAAGAAGAAAAATAAGTATGTGAGATAATACAAGTGAGGCTTTGCCTTTGGCAAGCCCCACTAATTAAAACATTCTCAAACCTGAATCTTGGATGCATCACTGTACTCTTTCTTATTTATCTATTTGTTTTGAATCTCCTGAAACTCAGTCAAATCGATTGTGGCTCATCCTCCGCTCGTATCAGCTGTGAGACTGAACCTCTGCTGTGTTTTGGCAGGAAAGCAGATGGAACTTCCTGTTCGGTTTCTTGGCACTTCCTGCCCTGCTGCAGCTGTGCGTCCTGCCGTTTCTGCCCGAGAGTCCGAGATTCCTGCTGATGGAGCGTCGGGACGAGGCGAGAGCGAAGAAAGGTCATCATCATCATCATCACAAACACACTCTGTTCTTTCAGCTGCTGGAGCTGATGTTCGATGAAGCAGCGGAGAGTGATTATCAGCTGGTTTCGAGTGAAAAGGGCTCGTTAAACTCTTATTTGACTCATTAATTCTTGTCTAACTCGCCGTCAAGGTCAGTTTGAGGAGGTTTGGGCTCTTAAATCAGTCTGAGATCAAACACTCCGCTGCTTTCTTCTGGTTGTTGTGGTTTCTCGTGTTTATGATGAGATCAGGTTTGATCAGACTGACAGAATGAGGCTGAGCACATCATCTTCATCATCATCATCATCACAACACCAATCAAACACTGCGCTCCTGTGAGGAAACACATGTGTGTGCCTGATATATGAAATAAGAGTCGCCAAAATCTATTTCTGTGAAATCGAATAGTTAAAATAACATGCATTTGTGTCTTTAGTCGCTGGGGTATATTTGTAGCAATAGCCAAAAATACATTGTATGGGTCAAAATTATTAATTTTCTTTTATGCCAAAACTCATTAGGATATTAAGTAATTTCCTACAGTAAATATATCAAAGCCTAATTTAATTTTGACAACTTTAAAGCCGATTTTGTTTTTTGCACCCTCAGATTCCAGATTTTCAAATAGTTGTATCTCGACCAAATATTGTCCTATCCTAAGAGACCATCAGTGGAAAGCTTATTTTATTCAACTTTCAGATGATGTATAAATCTCAATTTAGAAAAACTGACACTTATGACTGGTTTTGTGGTCCAGGGTCACATATATCAAGATAATGAATATGCATGGTGTTGTTATCATGGGCATTTTAAAATACCGAAGATAATTATTTATTAAAAATTGAGGATTTTGAATGCATTTTAAGCATACCTTTCCCATTAACTGGTTAAATGCACAACACCATCGAAAACTGCATGTGCAATCTGATGTAAACAAGCACCAATGAGAAGCACATGGCGCTCTGGATGAAAGTGAAAGTGCACATTCAGTCTCTGACAGCAGATGGCGCTAAAACGTATTTAAATGATTTAAATAGCCATTCAGATTTTACAGTCAGTGTTGGGGAAAGTTACTTTTAAAAGTAATGCGTTACAATATTGCGTTACTCCCTAAAAAAGTAACCAATTACGTTACTTAGTTGCTTTTTATGGAAAGTAGTGCGTTATATTACTTTTGCGTTACTTTTTAAATCTGGGCAGGGCTTGCTTGTTTGTTTTTAATATAAAAATGGTTGATTCTTAGCAAATGTAAAAGCTCTTTCACACCAAAATGAAATGAAGTGAATAAGGCTAAGGCTGAAGGAAAATTAAATTGACGTGTGTACAGTAGAACTGTAGGAAAAGAAAGTTCAACACTCTTCAGCAATGAGAAAAAAACACAAATGTTAGTTAATCTAAAGTAAGTTTTGTTTATTAGTACACTGCAAAAATGCTTTTCTTACGAAATTCTTAAAACAAAAAGGATTTTCTAGTTAAGTAAAAGTTATTGTCTTGTTTTTTTCTGAAAACAAGTCAAAATTAAGTGTGTTTTTGCTTGAAACAAGTAAAATAATCTCTCAATGGTGTAAGCAAAATAACCTTGTTTTCTGTTTGAAATAGGATTTTTTCTTACCACATTGGCAGATTATTTAGCTTGTAGTTCTAAGCAAAAACTCTTTTGTTTTTTCTGAAAACAAGAAAATTAGTTAATTAATTAGTTAACATAAACTCCCAATAAAAAATTCTAACAAAACATTCATTAATCTTAGATAATTCCAATATAATCATAATAATAATAATAGCACGTTGTTAAAATCAAAAGTTATAAACTGTTTTTTTTAAATGAACCTGAGCTAACATGAACTAAAACTAAAAGTTGTGTTATTTTTAACCAAGATGAATAACTTCTGTAGCAAATGTAGCTTTTGTTGATTGATCATGTTAATGCATTAACTAAGGTTAGCAAATAAGATCTTACTGTAAAGTGATGCCTATTGGTCTTTTAATTCTTTTGCACTTTAATCTGTATAAAATTTGTAACTTTATACATTTTTGTGAATTGCTTTATTGTTTTAATGTTCAGAATTTTTTGTTATAATACTGTATTATGACATCACGTTTTTGCAGCTAAATTTCAATATCGTGATAATACCATATAGTGTGATAAAAACATTAGCAATTAATCACAACATAAAAAGCTGATACTGGCATATAACGGGTCATTTGTATAAATTCAATTATTATGTAAATGTATTTAATGTCTAATATCTTATTCAGGTCAGTACTAAATTAAAAATAACATGCATTTTGTATGATCCCTCTTATAATATATTAACATTTTGTCTATATTAATATATGTGACCCTGGACCACAAAACCAGTCACAAGTGTCAATTTTTCGAAATTGAGATTTATCCATCCTCTCAAAGTTGAATAAACAAGCTTTCCATTGATGTATGGTTTGTTAGAATAGAACAATATTTGGCCCAGATACAGCTATTTGAAAATCTGAAAATCAAAAATAAAAAAATCTAAATATTGAGAAAATCGCCTTTAAAGTTGTCCAGATTAAGTTCTTAGCAATGCATATTACTAATCAAAAATTAAGTTTTGATATATTTACAGTAGGGAATTTATAAAAAATCTTCATGGAACATGATCTTAAAATCCTAATGATTTTTGGCATAAAAGAAAAATCAATAATTTTGACCCATACAATGTATTTTTGGCTATTGCTACAAATATACCCCAGCGACTTAAGACTGGTTTTGTGCTCCAGGGTCACATACAGTGAAAAAATACCTGAAAATATCTGAATATACAAGAAAATATCTGAGTTTTTATTAACCAATGCAAAAATACTGTTCTTACTTACATTTTTTGTCTCGTTTCCAGCCAAAATACCAAAAAATTCTTAAATCAAGAAGGATTTTCTAGACAAGTAAATAATTATTTTCTTATTTTTAGAAAAAAAAGTCAAAATTAAGTGAGTTTTTGCTTGAAACAAGCGAAAATAATCTCCCAATGGAGTAAGCAAATTTTTTTGTTTTTTTATTATTAGTATTATTTATTAAAATTATTTATTTATTTAAAAATCACTTAATTTTGAATTTTTAAAACAAGATAGGAATTATTTTCATTTTTTTAGATATTTTGGCTGGAAACAAGACAAAAAAATCTTAGTAAAAAAAGCGTTTTTTGCAGTGTACTAATAAGCAAAACTTACTTTAGATGAACTAACATTTGTGCTTTTTTTTCTCATTGCTGAAGAGTGTTGAACTTCCTTTTCCTACAGTTCTACTGTACAGACGTCAATTTAATTTTCCTTTAGCCTTATTCACTTCATTTCATTTTGGTGTGAAAGGGATTTTACATTTGATAAGAATCGAACGTTTTATATTAAAAACAAACAAGCAAGCCCTGCCCAGATTTAAAAAGTAACACAAAAGTAATGCAACGCATTACTGTCCATAAACAGTAACTTAGTGACGTAATTAGTTACTTTTTTAGGGAGTAAGGCAATATTGTAACGCATTACCGTCCATAAACAGTAACTTAGTGACGTAATTAGTTACTTTTTTAGGGAGTGACGCAATATTGTAACGCATTACCGTCCATAAACAGTAACTTAGTGACGTAATTAGTGACTTTTTTAGGGAGTAAGGCAATATTGTAACGCATTACCGTCCATAAACAGTAACTTAGTGACGTAATTAGTTACTTTTTTAGGGAGTAAGGCAATATTGTAACGCATTACCGTCCATAAACAGTAACTTAGTGACGTAATTAGTTACTTTTTTAGGGAGTAAGGCAATATTGTAACGCATTACCGTCCATAAACAGTAACTTAGTGACGTAATTAGTTACTTTTTTAGGGAGTGACGCAATATTGTAACGCATTACCGTCCATAAACAGTAACTTAGTGACGTAATTAGTGACTTTTTTAGGGAGTAAGGCAATATTGTAACGCATTACCGTCCATAAACAGTAACTTAGTGACGTAATTAGTGACTTTTTTAGGGAGTAACGCAATATTGTAACGCATTACTTTCCATAAAAAGGAACTAAGTAACGTAATTAGTTACTTTTTTAGGGAGTAACGCAATATTGTAACGCATTACTTTCCATAAAAAGGAACTAAGTAACGTAATTAGTTACTTTTTTAGGGAGTAACGCAACATTGTAATGCATTACTTTCCATAAAAAGGAACTAAGTAACGTAATTAGTTACTTTTTTAGGGAGTAACGCAATATTGTAACGCATTACTTTCCATAAACAGTAGCTAAGTGACGTAATTAGTTACTTTTTTAGGGAGTAACGCAATATTGTAACGCATTACTTTCCATAAAAAGGAACTAAGTAACGTAATTAGTTACTTTTTTAGGGAGTAACGCAATATTGTAACGCATTACCGTCCATAAACAGTAGCTAAGTGACGTAATTAGTGACTTTTTTAGGGAGTAAGGCAATATTGTAACGCATTACCGTCCATAAACAGTAGCTAAGTGACGTAATTAGTGACTTTTTTAGGGAGTAAGGCAATATTGTAACGCATTACCGTCCATAAACAGTAGCTAAGTGACGTAATTAGTGACTTTTTTAGGGAGTAAGGCAATATTGTAACGCATTACCGTCCATAAACAGTAACTTAGTGACGTAATTAGTGACTTTTTTAGGGAGTAACGCAATATTGTAACGCATTACTTTCCATAAAAAGGAACTAAGTAACGTAATTAGTTACTTTTTTAGGGAGTAACGCAATATTGTAACGCATTACTTTCCATAAAAAGGAACTAAGTAACGTAATTAGTTACTTTTTTAGGGAGTAACGCAACATTGTAATGCATTACTTTCCATAAACAGTAGCTAAGTGACGTAATTAGTTACTTTTTTAGGGAGTAACGCAATATTGTAACTTTCCCCAACACTGGTCACATATGTCTAATAATATGTCTTAGTAAAATGAGATTGAAATGATCCAAACATATAATGCAATAATCCAAAGATGACTGATCCTGTGTGTGTGTGTCTCAGCGTTTCAGGCGTTTCTGGGTCGTTCGGACGTCAGTCGTGAGCTGGAGGAGGTTCACGCCGAGAGTCGCGCCCAAAACACGCAGCGGACGGCGTCGGTGCTCGATCTCTTCCGCAAGCGCTCGCTCCGCTGGCAGCTGATCACTGTGATCGTGGTCATGAGCTGCTATCAGCTCTGCGGACTCAACGCTGTGAGTTCATCAGGAACAGCAGACAACCAATCACACACACAAACTACTGCTCAACAGTTTGGGGCTGAGAGATTTGTTCATGTTTTTGAAAGAAGTCTCTGCTGCAATGCAAAAAATGCTTTTCTTACTTAGATTTTTTGTCTTGTTTCCAGCCAAAATATCTAAAAAATCTTAAATCAAGGAGGATTTTCTAGACAAGTAACAATTAGTGTCTTGTTTTCAGACAAAATATGTTATAATTGAGTTTTTGCTTGAAACAAGTTAAATTATCTCCCAATGGGGTAAAAAAAAATATATCTTTCTGCTTGAAATAAGATTATTTTTTCTTACCCCATTGGCAGATTATTTTGCTTGTTTTAAACAAAAACTCACTTAATTTTGACTTTTTTTTTCTGAAAACAAGACAATAATTGTTACTTGTCTAGAAAATCCTCCTTGATTTAAGATTTTTTAGACATTTTGGCTGGAAACAAGACAACAAATCTAAGTAAGAAAAGCATTTTTTGCAGTGTTCTCATCAAGGCTGCATTTATTTGATCAAATGTACAGTACAAATTGTGAAATTATTACTGTTTAACCCTTTAATTGTCACTGTCCCACCTGTGGGACGCCTAAGTTTACTTCACCATTTTACAAATAAATCCTAATCTAATCATGACAAACTATATATCGTTTGGAAAGGTCTAAGACTCCTAAATAGATATTTTGACATTTTTTTTGTGTTACAAATTAAGTAGGAAATTCATAGATTCATTTATGACTTCATAAATGTACTTCATAACGGGAGTTTTGACATTTGTCACAAAAATACTTTCTTTGTTGCCTTTTTCTCGATCACGCTTTAGAAATCATAAGAAATTATAGATCACTTGAAAACGTAAAAACCATTTTAAAATCAGACATTGCACTATGATGGAAAATATCCATCAAAATTACATCACAAAATGTTTTATGTTCACAAATTGTAAAAAATTAAGTTGAAATACTGCATTTTCAGAAAGTTCAAAAGAACAGCATTTATTAGAAATAGAAATCTTTTGTGACATTATAAATGTGCAATCTGCAGATTATTGCAGAAGTGGAATCATTTAAAAATATTAAAGTGTCAAAAGTTAGAGGAGTTTACATTTACTGTAAAGAATACATACACTAGCAGTCAAAAGTTTGGACACTCCCTCTCATTTAATGTGTTTTAAAGAAGTCTCTTCTGCTCATCAAGGCTGCATTTATTTGATCAAAAATACAGAAAAAACACAGTAATATTGCAAAATGTTATTAAAATATAAAATTATGTTTTTTATTTGAATATACTTTACAGTTTAATTTATTCTTGTGATGCAAAGCTGAATTTTCATCAGCTGTTACTCCAGTCTTGATCCTTCAGAAATCATTCTAATATACTGATTTATTATTAGAGTTATCAATGTTGGAAATAAATATTTTTTTGCAACATGTGATTGTTTTTTCAGGATTCTTTGATGAGTAACAAGTTAAAAAGAACAGCATTTATTCAAAATAGAAATCTTTTCTAACAATGTAAATCTGTGCTATCACTTTTTATTAATTTAACACATCCTTGGTGAATAAAAGTATTAATTTCTTTCAAATAAAGAGTGAATATAAATGTACTGACCCCAAACTTTTGAACAGTAGTGTATATTATTAGAAAACCTTTCTATTTTAAATAAATGCTGTTCTTTTTTAACCTTTTATTGATCAAAAAATCCTAAAAAAAAGTATCACAGGTTACAAAAGAAAATAGTTTCCAGCACTGATAATAAATCAGTATATTATAATAATTTTTGAAGGATCATGTGACACTGAAGACTGGAGTAATGATTCTGGAAATTCAACTTTAATTACAGATATAAATTCAATTTTAATGCATATTAATATAGAAAAACACTGATTTGCATCGTAATAATATTTTCTGTATTTTTGATCAAGTGAAAACAGCCTTGATAAGCATAAGAAACTTCTTTAAAAACATTACATGAGAGGATATGTCCAAACTTTTGACTGCTAGTGTACATTTTTTTACATTTTATATAAAATAAATATTTTACAAAATATATTTGAATCCAAAATTGCTATCAAATTAAAGCCTTATGTCTAAATAAGTTATGTTCCAAATCTGAAGTTGATGTAAAAAGTGAGGTTTTTTTTGAGGCTGTTATACCACAAACAGCCACTGGGAGCCATCAAAATCCCATAGATTTTTTTTATGCATTTTTCAGTGACAAAAGTCTATATTTCTCTGTCAATATCACAAAATACCACCAAATATGGAATCTTGAGACAGACAATATGTGTTTTGTCAAGATTATAAAAGTTTATAAATACGTTTTGTAATATGACACTTGGCAACAGGATGAATTTTGAGGTTTTAAGCTTTCAAATGATATTTAATTCATGCTGATTACTAAAATATGTGGTAGAGAAAAAAGACAACACCAGCAGGCCCACCGGTGACACTTCATATAATATGTCTTTGATGATTAGAAGTATTCATTTATGTATAAAGCATGAAGTCTAAAGGGTTTCCTGTGTTTGAAGCGTCTGCTGACGATCCTTTGCTTCTGTAGATCTGGTATTACACTAATGGGATCTTCCAGGAGGCTGGTTTCCAGCAGACGCTGATCCCCTACATCACGCTCAGCACAGGGGGCATCGAGACGCTGGCCGCTATCATATCGGTGAGAATTCAATCACAGTGGCATAACTTTGTTTTAAAAAGTGGGTGGGACATTATTCACTGCACAAAATGTTTTTCTTATTTAGATTTTTTGTCTTGTTTCGAGCCAAAATATCTAAAAAATCTTACATCAAGGAGGATTTTCTAGACAAGTAACAATTATTGTCTTGTTTTCAGGAAAAAAAAGTCAAAATTAAGTGAGTTTTTGCTTAAAACAAGCAAAATAATCTACCAGTGGGGTAAGAAAAATAATCTTATTTCAAGATGAAAGATAGATTATTTTTCTTACCCCATTGGCAGATTATTTTGCTTGTTTTAAGCAAAAACTCACTTAATTTGAACATATTTTGTCTGAAAACAAGACAATAATTTTTACTTGTCTAGAAAATCCTTCTTGATTTAAGAATTTTTAGATATTTTAGCTGGAAACGACAAAAAATCTCAGTAAGAAAAGCATTTTTTGCAGTGTTATTATTATTATTATTATTATTATTATTATTATTATTAAAGGCAGTGTTGGGGAAAGTTGCTTTTAAAAGTGATGCACTACAATATTACTCCCTAATTTTTTTTTACTTTTTATGAGTTACATTACTTTTACGTTACTTTTTAAATCTCAGCAATGCTTGCTTGTTTGTTTTTATATTTAAAAAGTTTTATTTTTAGCAAATGTCAAAGCCCTTTCACATGAATAAGTAAAAAAAAAAAATCATGTTTGTACAGTAAAACGCAGTAAAAGGTGGTTTAACACTCTTGAGCAATAAAAAACAATGAAGCACAAATGTTAGTTTATCTAAAGTCATTTTTGCTTGTTTGTGCGCTGCAAAAAATGCTTTTCTTACTTAAATTTTTTGTCTTGTTTCCAGCTAAAATATCTAAAAATTCTTGAATCAAGAAGTAAAAATTATTGTCTTGTTTTCAGACAAAATATGTTCAAATTAAGTGAGTTTTTGCTTGAAACAAGCAAAATTATCTGCCAATGGGGTAAGAAAAATAATCTATCTTTCATCTTAAATAAGTTTATTTTTCTCACCCCATTGGCAGATTATTTTGCTTGTTTTAAGCAAAAACTCATTTAATTTTGACTTTTTTTTCTGAAAACAAGACAATAATTGTTACTTGTCTAGAAAATCCTCCTTGATTTAAGATTTTTTAGATATTTTGGCTGGAAACAAGACACAAAATCTAAGTAAGAAAAGCATTTTTTGTAGTGTGTGGTTGAATTGGATCACTGGAGGTCAGCAGCAAAGACAATAAAATGGGATTAAGACAAGTATATTTGTTATTTAAATATTCAATTATTGCAGGTTTGTTTCATTTTCTGAGTTTGCATTTCACTGTTTTAATTAATTTTGTTGAATACTATATTATTTTTCTTGTTTTTGTTGTTTGCGAGTGAAATTAATTATTGCATGCGGTGTTAATTTTTACAGCAAATGTTGATTTAGTTTCAGTCATAGTCTTTTGACTAAAATGCCATTTAGTTTTAGTCATATTTTAGTCATCTGAATTGATTTTCGTTTTAGTCGACTAAATATCATAAGATTGCATTTATTAAACATTTCTCTAAAACTCATTATATAGGTTTCATTTTAAGGTTTTTTCATGATGAACACAGATTTAACCGCATAATGCCTTTATATTAAAGTTTAATGAAACCTTCCCACAAAGAAACAAGAACATGGTCTTCTTTTCAATGAAATGGTTATAATATAAATATAATACGTCCTCTGTAGAGGACACCAGGACTTTAAAAAATCCTGTTTTTTAATAAAATAAAAAGACTTGAATAGACATAAAAAGGCATAAACAGTGCCTTTTTTTGTTTTAATCACAAATCAATTTTAATTTTTTTATACAAATTTTTTATAAAGATGATTCTCATCTATGTTATGAAACGCATGATAATGATTTGATATAGCATTTTTCTTTATCTTCTTTTTCTTTATTTTCTTTTTTTCTTTACACTGCAAAAAAATGCTTGTTTCCAGCCAAAATATCTAAAAATTCTAGCCAAGTAAAAATGATTGTCTTGTTTTCAGAAAAAAGAAGTCAAAATGAAGTGAGTTTTTGCTTAAAAAAAGCAAAATAATCTGCCAAAGGGTTAAGCAAACTAATCTTATAAATAATCTTATTTCAAGCCGAAAACAAGATTATTTTTCTTGCCTCATTGGCAGATTATTTTGCTTTTTTTAAGCAAAAACTCACTTAATTTTGACTTCTTTTTTTCTGAAAACAAGACAATCGTTTTTGCTTGTCTAGAAAATCCTTCTTGATTTAAGATTTTTTAGATATTTTGCCTGGAAACAAGACAAAAAATCAAAGTAAGAAAAGCATTTTTTGCAGTGTATGTTTTTGGGAGCAGCATATAACGAAAAAATAAATAATTGGCAAGACTTTCATAATAATATCTAATATTTCACAGCGATACTGAAATATAATTTCATTCCCTATTCATTTGTTGTGTCTCCCAAAATGTGTAATAAACACACTGCAAAAAATGCTTTTCTTACTTAGATTTGTTTTCTTGTTTCCAGCTAAAATATCTAAAAATTCTTAAATCAAGAAGGATTTTCTAGACAAGTAACAATTATTGTCTTGTTTTCAGACAAAATATATTCAAATTAAGTGAGTTTTTGCTTGAAACAAGCAAAATTATCTGCCAATGGGGTAAGAAAAATAATCTATCCTTCATCTTGAAATAACATTATTTTTCTCACCCCATTGGTAGATTATTTTGCTTGTTTCAAGCAAAAACTCACTTCATTTAGACTTTTTTTTCCTGAAAACAAGACAATAATTGTTACTTGTCTAGAAAATCCTCCTTGATGTAAGATTTTTTAGATATTTTGGCTTGAAACAAGATAAAAAATCTAAGTAAGAAAAGCATTTTTTGCAGTGCACATGCGAAACTGATGTCCTGTTTCATAACAGAAAGTCATATTTTGATTTGAAACCCCATTGCATTTTCCTGAGATGTTGTTTAATGACAAACAATTTGAAAATGTGTCAGATTTAAATGATCATCACAAAATGTGATCATATGAGGGTGTTACGTTTGATCACTAAATTAAAGTCAGCTATTTTAAAGACCAAGGAGAGGAAGTGTTCATGCTGAAATGTACAAACATTTGGTGTCCAAAGCCCTAAACATGCTCTGTACAGGACATCCAGACTTAAAACTGTGGCATAGTGTAATTGCAGAGAGGACAATACTCCACAGCTGGTAGTCAGGAGGATAGAGCTGAAACTGAGAAAGAGCTGTATAAAGCACTGGACACGGGTCAGACAGCAGGAGAAGCTCCAGCTCGTGACGGAGAGCTGTAATGAGGTTAGAGAGAAGGGAAGCTCGTCTCGTGTTTGTCCTCACGGGAAATCACAGGCTGATCGTCCCCGTTACTGCAAAACACCGAATCAGAGCGCATCGAGGGGATTCTGCATCAGCAGCACAATGGACAGCAGCAGAGCGAGCGGCGGCAGCCTGACGATGTGTGACAGTGACGCTCATCGCCGTCCCATGATGCTCTCTGATCACAAACAAACATCCAGCAGAACACCGACACTCACTGCTCCTCAGCCTCTTTGAGTCAAGACAACTAGTTAATTACTAACTATCAGCATCATCCACTAACAGTGTTGGGGGAAACGCATTACAAGTAACGCAAGTTACGTAATAATATTACTTTTCTCAAGTAGCTAGTAAAGTAACGCATTACTTTTTAATTTTTTTTTTTTTTTATCAACACTTTTTGTTTCCTTTATGTATTTAATCCCATTTTATTAACCAGTGACTTTGCTGCTGACCTTTGATCCAATTCAACCGTACACTGCAAAAATACTGTTCTTACTTAGATTCTTTGTTTCCAGCCAAAATATCTAAAAATTCTTAAATCAAGTAGGATTTTCTAGACAAGTAAATTGTTTCAGAAAGAACAAGTCAAAATGAAGTGAGTTTTTGATTAGAACAAGCAAAATAATCTGCCAATGGGGTAAGAAACAAAATCGTATTTCAAACAGAAAACAAGATTATTTTGCTTGTTTCAATCAAAAACACACTTAATTTTGACTTGTTTTAAGAGAAAAACAAGACAATAATTTTTACTTGTCTAGAAAATCCTTATATATATATATATAATATATATATTTTGGCTGGAAACAAGACAAAAAATCTAAATAAGAAAAGCATTTTTTTGCAGTGTACTAATAAGCAAAACTTACTTTAGATGAACTAACATTTGTGTTTTTTTCTCATTGCTGAAGAGTGTTTCTTTCTTTTCCTACAGTTCTACTGTACAGACGTCAATTTAATTTTCCTTCAGCCTTAGCCTTATTCACTTCATTTCATTTTGGTGTGAAAGGGCTTTTACATTTGCTGAGAATCAAACTTTTTATATCAAAAACAAACAAGCAAGCCCTGCCCAGATTTAAAAAGTAACGCAAAAGTAATGTAGCACATTACTTTCCATAAAAAGTAACTAAGTAACGTAATTAGCTACTTTTTTTAGGGAGTAACGCAATATTGTAACGCATTACTTTCCATA
Organism: Cirrhinus molitorella; assembly: GCA_033026305.1. Classification (NCBI taxonomy): domain Eukaryota; kingdom Metazoa; phylum Chordata; class Actinopteri; order Cypriniformes; family Cyprinidae; genus Cirrhinus; species Cirrhinus molitorella. The sequence goes on from CM065129.1 coordinate 38,808,051, forward strand.
AAAAGTAACTAAGTAACGTAATTAGCTACTTGTTTAGTGAGTAACGCAATATTGTAACGCATGACTTTCCATAAATGAAACTAAGTAACGTAATTAGCTACTTTTATTAGGGAGTAACGCAATATTGTAACGCATTACTTTCCATAAAAAGTAACTATGTAACGTAATTAGTTACTTTTATTAGGGAGTAACGCAATATTGTAACGCATTACTTTCCATAAAAAGTAACTAAGTAACGTAATTAGCTACTTGTTTAGTGAGTAACGCAATATTGTAACGCATGACTTTCCATAAATGAAACTAAGTAACGTAATTAGCTACTTGTTTAGTGAGTAACGCAATATTGTAACGCATGACTTTCCATAAAAGTAACTAAGTAAAGTAATTAGCTACTTGTTTAGTGAGTAATGCAATATTGTAACGCATTACTTTCCATAAAAAGTAACTAAGTAACGTAATTAGCTACTTGTTTAGTGAGTAACGCAATATTGTAACGCATGACTTTCCATAAATGAAACTAAGTAACGTAATTAGCTACTTGTTTAGTGAGTAACGCAATATTGTAACGCATGACTTTCCATAAAAGTAACTAAGTAAAGTAATTAGCTACTTGTTTAGTGAGTAATGCAATATTGTAACGCATGACTTTCCATAAAAAGTAACTAAGTAACGTAATTAGCTACTTGTTTAGTGAGTAATGCAATATTGTAACGCATTACTTTCCATAAAAAGTAACTAAGTAACGTAATTAGCTACTTGTTTAGTGAGTAACGCAATATTGTAACGCATGACTTTCCATAAATGAAACTAAGTAACGTAATTAGCTACTTGTTTAGTGAGTAACGCAATATTGTAACGCATGACTTTCCATAAAAAGTAACTAAGTAACGTAATTAGCTACTTTTATTAGGGAGTAACGCAATATTGTAACGCATTACTTTCCATAAAAAGTAACTAAGTAACGTAATTAGCTACTTGTTTAGTGAGTAACGCAATATTGTAACGCATGACTTTCCATAAATGAAACTAAGTAACGTAATTAGCTACTTGTTTAGTGAGTAACGCAATATTGTAACGCATGACTTTCCATAAAAAGTAACTAAGTAACGTAATTAGCTACTTGTTTAGTGAGTAACGCAATATTGTAACGCATGACTTTCCATAAATGAAACTAAGTAACGTAATTAGCTACTTGTTTAGTGAGTAACGCAATATTGTAACGCATGACTTTCCATAAAAGTAACTAAGTAAAGTAATTAGCTACTTGTTTAGTGAGTAACGCAATATTGTAACGCATGACTTTCCATAAATGAAACTAAGTAACGTAATTAGCTACTTGTTTAGTGAGTAACGCAATATTGTAACGCATGACTTTCCATAAAAAGTAACTAAGTAACGTAATTAGCTACTTGTTTAGTGAGTAATGCAATATTGTAACGCATGACTTTCCATAAAAAGTAACTAAGTAACGTAATTAGCTACTTGTTTAGTGAGTAATGCAATATTGTAACGCATGACTTTCCATAAAAAGTAACTAAGTAACGTAATTAGCTACTTTTTTTAGGGAGTAACGCAACATTGCAACGCATTACTTTTAAAAGTAGCTTTCCCCAACACTGTCCACTAACAACACACATGCCTTCATGTTTAACACTTATAATTAGGGCTGTGAAATGATTAATCGTGATTAATCGCATCCAAAATAAAAGTTTATGTTTACATGCTAGATGTGTGTTTACTCTAATACTGAATTTAGTTTATTTTGCTGCAGAAATTCAATGCAAAATTTGAATGACCCATTTTAGAGGAGCTTTATAAAATGAATGGTTTATGGAGGGACAGAGACAAAAGACAGAGACAGAACTGCTGCAGCAAACACTTTATTTGCAACAGGACAAAAAAGCAGTATATTTGTATTTTATGATGTGAAAATACAAAATATACAAACAAAAAAGGCAAAAAAAAAAAAGACTTCTGCAAATGTGTGTTAACTGAATGCATTTTTTGTCAAAGCAACAAGAAATGTGTTCATTGTATAGCATACACAGATGATAGTATTGAAAAAGTGTAATCCATGTTATGAAATATAAACTAGCAGTCAAAAGTTTGGACACAGCCTCTCATTTAATGTTTTTTAAAGAAGTCTCTTATGCTCCTCAAGGCTGCATTTATTTGATCAAAAATGCAGAAAAAAACAGTAATATTGCAAAATGTTATTACAATATAAAATAATGTTTTTTTAATTTTAATATACTTTACAATATAATTTATTCCTGTGATGCAAAGCTGAATTTTCATCAGCTGTTACTCCAGTCTTAAGTGTCAGAAATCATTCTAATATACTGATTTATTACTAGAATTATCAATGTTGGAAACAGCTGTGCTGACAAAGATTTTTTTATTTTTTTTTGCAACCTGTGATTATTTCAGAATTCTTTGAATAACAAGTTAAAAAGAACAGCATTTTTTCAAAATATAAATCTTTTCTAACAATGTAAATCTATGCTAGCACTTTTTGATAATTTAACTCATCCTTGGTGAATAATTAATTTCTTTCAGAAAAATAAAGAATACAAATGTACTGACCCCAAACTTTTGAACAGTAGTGTATATTGTTAGAAAACGTTTTTTTATTGGTTTTATTCCTAAAAAAGTATCACAGGTTCCAAAAAAAATGTAAGCAGTGCAACTGAAAATAAATCAGTATATTAGAATGATTTGTGAAGGATCATGTGACACTGAAGACTGGAGTAATGATTCTGGAAATTCAACTTTAATTACAGATATAAATTAAATTGTAATGTATATTAATATTGAAAAACATTGATTTACATCGTAATAATATTTCACAATATTAATTTTTTTTCTGTATTTCTGATCAAGTGAAAACAGCCTTGAGGAGCATAAGAAACTACTTTAAAAAACATTAAATGAGAGGCTGTGTCCAAAATTTGACTGCTAGTGTAGTTTCAAATAATAATAAAAAAATAATACAAATAAAACAATAATGTAGTTTATGCTTTAAAATGTAGTTGAATAACTACAGTATGTTTCATGTGATTTATTGACAGTCAGTGTGTGATTGTAAGAGTGTAGACTGAGGTGAAGTGAATCTCTGTCTGTGTTTCAGGGTTTAGTGATTGAGAAAGTCGGTCGGAGGCCGTTGCTGATCTTTGGTTTTTCAGCCATGGCTGTTTTCTTCAGTCTTCTCACAGTCTTCCTGCATTATCAGGTAAATCACAATCTCACACACACACACACACACACACACACACACACACACACACACACACACACACACACACTAAAGTCAAGTCAAGTCACCTTTATTTATATAGCGCTTTTTACAATACAGATTGTGTCAAAGCAACTTTACATGATCAGATAGGAAGGTAATATATTATTAATGCAAAAAGAAACCGTAAATGATTTTAGTTGAAGGAAATTAATAATTCCAAATTAATAACAAATTTAATTGTCCCCAACTGAGCAAGCTCAGAGGCGACAGTGGCTAGGAACCAAAACTCCATCTGTGACAGAAATGGAGAAAAAGAAAACCTTGGGAGAAACCAGGCTCAGTCGGGGAGTCAATTCTCCTCTGACCAATAAACAAGCAGTTTATACCTGTAGAGGTGGTCTATATGTGTTGACCCACCATCTGGATATGGACTGGATCAGTGGACTGCAGTGACCATCTGATCAGGATACAGACTGGATCTGACCTCGGAATAAGCAGGAGACAGACTAATATTAGATAGATGCCATTCTTCATATGATGCAGCGAGTGCATCAGGTGTTATGGGAAGTGTTCCCGGTTCCGGTTGCCCTAATTAATGCAGCCTAACAATCCTTTAACAGATTTGAAATATAGAAATGTGTTAATGTGTAAAGTGTAAGCCAGGTTAAAGAGATGGGTCTTTAGTCTAGATTTAAACTGACTGAGTGTGTCTGCCTCCCGAACAGAATTAGGGAGATTATTCCATAGTTTCGGTGCTAAGTAAGAAAATGATCTGCCGCCTGCAGTTGATTTTGATATTCTGGGTATTATCAGATTGCCAGAGTTTTGAGAACGCAGCGGGCGTGAGGGACTATAATGTGATAAGAGCTCCCTCAAGTACTGAGGAGCTAAACCATTGAGGGCTTTATAAGTTATTAGCAAGATTTTAAAATCAATACGATGTTTAATGGGAAGCCAGTGCACTGTTGACAGAAGCGGATAATATGCTCATACTTTCTTTCTGGCTCTAGTAAGAACTCTAGCTGCTGCATTTTGGACCAGCTGGAGTTTGTTTATTAAGCGTGCAGAACAACCAGCCAATAAAGCATTACAATAATCTATCCTGGAGCTCATGAAGGCATGAATTAACATTTCTGCATTTGACTTTGAGAGCATAGGTCGTAATTTCACTATCTTTTTAAGATGGAAAAATGCTGTTTTGCAAATGCTAGAAATGTGGTTTTCGAAGGAAAGATTGCTATCAAATAACACACCTAGGTTCCTGACTGATGATGATGAATTTACAGAGCAGCCATCATGTATTAGACTGTGTTTTAAGTTATTACCTGCTGAGGTTTTTGGCCCAATAATTAACACCTCAGCTTTTTCAGAATTTAGCAGCAAGAAATTACTCGCCATCCAGTTTTTTATATCTACTATGCATTCCATTAGTTTTTCAAATTTGTATGATTCATCAGCGTAACAGTGAAAGCTAACACCATGTTTTCTGATGATATCTCCTAAGGGTAACATATAAAGCGTAAAAAGTAATGGCCCTAGTACTGAGCCTTGAGGTACTCCATACTGCACTTGTGATTGTGACTAAACACACTGAACTCATGCTGTGTGTGTTTGTGTGTGTGTGTGTGTGTGTGTGTGTGTAGGACAGGTTCTCATGGATGCCGTATCTCAGCTTCAT
>CM065129.1:38817966-38820466 GCA_033026305.1 Cirrhinus molitorella
AATCCGTGTCCAATCCTCAGGACACAAGCCGTGAACACACACACACACACACACACACACACACACATAGACAGAGACAGACAGACGGCTGGAGGGAGGGCTGATCTCTCAGGGTTTCATTCCTCCATTACACTGATTCATTGTGTGTGTGTTCAGTGTTTATGCGGCAGATCTGTGTTAATGTTCCTCATTCATTTGGTTTTTTCATTCATTGTGATTCATTCACACGCTCCGCAACACACAGGCACACACAAATCAAAGCGGATCAGTTCAGTCTTACATAGGAGACTGTTTTTTGAGTTTAGAAATTTCAGACTACGGTTGAAATATCTCACTGACTGATATTGATAACGAACTGCGACTTCTAGTTTAATTCTTCTGTGCTCTATGAGGAGATTTAAATACGGTTTTGAACAAAAGATTAGAAATTTCAAAATTGGTTGTTTCATTCCATTAAAAGATTTTAACCCTTTAACTGACACTCCGTATTGTGAACATAGACATGAAAATGCACTATCCAAATGTAATTTTTTATCATTCATAAACAAAAACATTTTGTAATATGATTTTCATGTACAATTTTAATGATAATGCAATGTCTGATTTTAAAATGGTTTCCAAAGGATGAATTTTGAAATTTTAAGTCTTCAAGTGATATATAATTTCTTATGATTTCTAAAGCGTGATAGAAAAAAAGGCAACAAAGAAAGTCTTTTTGTGAAAAAGGTCTGAACTCCTGTTATGAAGTAAATTTTTTGAGGTGCACTCTTGTCATAAATTAATCTATTACTTTTTCTACATAATTTGTAACATATTTAGGAGTCTCAATTTAGGAGTCTTAGACCTTTCCAACGATATATAGTTTGTCATGATTAGATTAGGATTTATTTGAACTATGGTGAAGGGACGGTGACAGTTAAAGGGTTAAATATTAGTCAGTCGGTTCTGTTGACAGATTTAAATATTCGTTAGGTTTGTTCCATTAAAATATTTTAAATATCATATTAAAGGTGCAGTGTAAGATTGACAGCTAGAGGTTGAAACGGTACTTCAGTCCAAAATCAAAATATTGGAGAGAACCATTTCTACCGCTTTCTCTTACTCAGACTGTAAACTCATGTGGGTTTGCCAGATTTAGGATACATGATTAGTAGGGCTGTGAATCTTTGGGTAAACAACGAATCGATTCGATTCATGATTCATAGGGTTTCAAGAACATTTTTGCGAATTCAGAACGGTTCGATTCGAGACGATTCACAATAAAATTCAATGCGATTCGATTAAAAGCGATTCGATTCTGCATACTTTAAGTGTATTCACAGGATTATTTAAATCAGGGGTGGGCAAACTTTTTGACTCGAGGGCCACATCAAGTTTTCCACATTAAGTGAGGGGCCATATAATATGCTTATAACAAATGAAGCTTTGATTTTTTTTTTTTTTTTTTTTCTCACAACTCTACAGTATGTACGTATACTACATACATAGCAGTTCTATTCTTGTACCTTTTTTTAAGAGCACTTTATGACACACAGATAAGTTGCATTATTGTAGATTTATGTATAAGACACATTTTAAAAAATATGTAAAATAACCAAAATGTTTACAAACATTAGAAACCAGTATTTAATTCCCCTCACTCTATGGAAAAAATAAAAATAAAAAATAGCGTACATTTAGCAGTATTCAGAACAGAAAAGGGAACGAAAATATAAGTAAAAAACCAAACAAATTATAGTGGCATTCACTGCAAACATTTATTATAAATGACCAGCCTAAATATTTAAATCGAAACTGAAACTAGTGTCGTGATTGCAGGAAAATCCACAATATTCACTTGCCTTTTCTCATTCGTCACCAATCCTAATATGCGCAGTTTGACCTTGATCACTTTAAGTCGCCTTGGAAATCGCAGGTTTGATAAAAAAAACGCAATTTAAAATGCAGAAAGTACAGTACTGTATCCATTTTCATAAACAAAGGTGAAGAAGAAGAAGAAAGTATATCTTTGCAAGATACAACAACAAATTATTTCCATGTTTTTCCCACAAAAAAAAAAAAAAAATATATATATATAATAATAATAATAAATAACACACTTTTGTCCACTATTAGATATGTAGAAATTGACCCTAGTGAAAAGTAATATATTTAAATTACATTTATTTCAAACCAAGTATAGTTAAAATTAACATTTACTAATACATCCCTCGAGACTTTGACATAAAAATTATAATTAAACTTGATTTGAATTTCTTAATATTAAGCCTAAAATGTGTTTTAATGTCACTATTGCTGAGAACTGTATTCTCTTTGAATAAAAAGGTCTTTAAACGAAAGATATTTAAAGTGCACCTGAAATAGTTCCACTCCAATCAGATATACTTCAGTTCATCTTTAGTTGGACTTCAGCACTATACTTACAATTCAGCACACTTTATGCCAGTTTAGTATAGGATACTAAAAGTACAACTGCAAGGTATTTTTTATGAAGAACATA